>CAUYUJ010018880.1:127500-193225 GCA_963575745.1 Prorocentrum cordatum | reverse complement strand
GTGCTCGCACTGTCAATGCATACATGTACACGCATGCGTAAACGTGTGTGTGTGTGTGTGTGTGTGAGGTTTGTGCATCCCGTCCCAGGCTGGGCGGGCTGGCACCTCTTCTGGGGCGGCAGCGTCGCATCGGGCGCCGCGGGCGGCGCCGCCGCAGAGGGCGACGCGGGCAACGCCACAGCGGGCGACGCCGCGTCTGGTCTGTGCGCGTGGGCTGCGGCGACGCCTGGCACCAATGGCGCAATGGTGCCGCCGATGATGGGCTGGCACACGCCCGTCCTCAATGCCGACCCCAGCCCGACGCTGATGTGCCGCAGCTACGGGTTACACGAGGTGCTGGAGGCTGCGGCTGGTGGCGGCGGCGGGGGTGGCGGTGGCAACGACGGCCCGTCAGCCCCTCCCTCCGACGGCGGTGCGGCGACGGCGTGCCCTCCCGCCCCTCCCGCCGATGGTGCGCCCACGGCTGCCCCTCCCGCCGATGGTGCGCCCACGGCTGACCACGGTGCGCCGACGGTGCCGATGCCGTCGTGCGCACCGACGGCGGCGCGGGCGGCGCGCCCGCGGGCCGACGGCGGCGCGGGTGCAGGCGTGGCCCAGGCCCACCGGACGCAATCGCCAATGTTCGGGGGTGCAGGTATCACGGCCACCGACCCCCGCCCGCCACCGATATATCATCATCCGTACACGGGCGACGATATCTCGGTGGCGGGTGGGGGAGGGGGCGGGGGCATGTCCCACGCCCCTCAATTCACCCACCCCGTGCACATTATGGGTGGTGGTGGCAATGATAGCTGCAGCTGTCGGACACGGGTGATATCGTCACCAGGCAGCCATCTCACGCATCCCGCGTCCGCAGCACAGGGCGTCGCCCCCCCCCCCCCCCCGCGCCCGCCGCCGCCAGCAAGGCGCGGCCGCAACGCGCCCGCCAGGCGCACCGCGGCTCGCGCTCGCGCTCGCGCGGCGGCCGAGCGCGCCCGCGCTCGGGCGCGCCGCCCCGCGGCCCGCCTGCGCGCCGCGGCCCGCCCGTGCGCTCCCCGCAGCGCCGCCCGAGCACCGCGGCCCGAACGGCGGCTGGTGCCAGCGCCGCGGCCCCCGCGGCCGACGGGCAGCCGCGCGGCAGCGCGGGCAAGTGCACGTGGCCGCTCGGCGAGCGGCAACGGGCAGGCCCCAGCGCGGGCAAGTGCGCGGGCAAGGGCCGCTCAGCCAGCGAGGCGCGGGCGTCCGACGACAAGGGCTCGGGCAAGGGCGTCCGCTCGGCGAGCGAGACGACCGCCCGCCGCCGCGAGATGCGCGGGGGGCACCTGGCCGCAGAACTGGACGCTGCCCGCCCAGTGGACTTCGGTGGGCGCGCCAGGGCCACACGCCGCCAGGCGCTGGCCGCGCAGCTGGGCGCCCAGGTGGGGCCCACCGCGAACGACCCCGTCGGGCGTCGGGGCAGGCGGGCGGGTCGTCACAATGTACCGACGCATGCTTGGCACATGTGTCCATCGGCTGCAGCCGCGTGGACATATATGCTCACAGCGATGCGCGCGTACGTGTGCGACGAGTTCCGCACAGGGGCGGCTGGTTCCAGCGTTGCCAGGACCTGGCCTACGTGGTGCTGGCGCAGGGCCCGTTCTGCCCGCTGGCCATGGAGCTCGCCGGGGAGTGGTGCTCCTGGCCGCCTGGGTCTGAGGCGCACTTTGTCTAAAATGATGCGGCTGTATCTGAGTGCGGCAGCATTCAGATGCGGTCGTACGCAGTGGCTGCAGCCAATTTGTTCCCCCGCGGCTTCAGCCGCTCCGACAATTGGGGAGCGGCTGCGGACACTCCCCAGGTACGACGCCGACTATCTCCAACAGCAGGCGATGGCGGCGGGAGTGCATGCGGGCAGGCCCGCGCACCTGACCGAGATGGAGTGGGCGGAGCAGCTCCAGCTCGCGTTCGTCATGCGCGGGAAGAACCGCGAGGCGGAGCGGGCCCAGGCATGCGCCCAGAGGGCGGCGGTGCGGGCGGCGGGCCTGAGGGCGCCGAAGGGCGCTGCATACGCCTGGGCTGCAGGCCCACATGGCGGCGGCGCGGGCGGCGGCGCGGGCGGCGACGTCGCCCCAGGCCGCCGCGGCCAGCGCTGGCGCCCAGGCCGCGGCGGGCCTGATGGCAGCGGCGCGGGCGGCGGCGGCGCGGGCGGCATGGGCGGGTGGTGGCGTGGGCGGCGGCGCGGGCGTGGTCGCTTGAAGGCCACGGCGGCGGTGGCGCGCCCACGGCGGTGCACTCATGGGCGGCGACGCCCGCGGAGGGCGGCGGCGCCCGCGGCGGCGGGGTGGGCGTAGCGGCATGGGGCGCGGCGCCCACGGCGGCGCCCACGGCGCCCATGACGGCGGCGGCGCCGACGGAGGGCGGCGGCGCCCACGGCGGCGCCCACGGCGCCCATGACGGCGGCGTAGCGGCTCGGGGTTAGCCGAGCGGCCGCGCGGCCATTCTTTGCGGCGGCGGCGCCACGCACCAACGCCGCCACAGCGTACCACCGCCGCCCTACGGGAACGGGGGGGCATCGGGCGGGCGGGAGGGCATCGGGTGGACGTCGGAGATGGCATCAGAGAGGGCAGCGCATGGGGGGGGGACTGGGAAGACGCGGGGTACTCCAAATGACACGCCGACGCCACCGATCAAGGGGGGCAAGGGGGTAAGAGGTTTTATCGCGATCGCCCGTGCCGCGGGCGGTCGGTTCGCAGCTTGGCACCGTGCTCGGCGCCCAATGTTCTCCGTGCACCGCGGCGACGCGCGGTGTAAACACGCGCGGTGGCGGGCTGCCGACGTCGTCGCCGTCGTCGTCGCCGCCGCGCCGTTGCCGTCGCCGTCAGCGCCGTCAGCGCTGCCGTCGCCGTCGCCGCCGCCGCCGCCGCCGCTGCAATCGCCGCCGTCGCCGCCGCCGCCGTCGACGTCGCCGTCGCCGTCGGCGTTGTCGTGGCCGTTGCCGTCAGCACGGTCGCCGTCACCGCCGTCACCGCCGCCGCAGTCGTCGCCGTCGCCGCCGCCGTCGTCGTCGTTGTCACCGTCGGTTGGCGTGTCGGTGGCGGCGGCGGCGTCGCCACCGCTGCCGGTGAAGTCGTATTCGGCGTCGTTGCCGCCGTCGCTGCTGCAGTCAGTGTAGTCGTAGGCGGTGCCGCCACCACCGCCACCGTCGCCGTCGCCGTCGCCGTCGCCGTGGCCGTCGCCGTTGCCGTCGCCGCCGTCGTCGTCGTCGCCGCCGCCGACCGCTGCTGTCGCAGTAGTCGTCGGCCCCGTCGTCACCGTCGCTGACGTCGTCGGTGTCATCGTCGTCGTCGTCGTCGTTGTACTCAGTGATGCGGACCGACGCACTCAGTCGCCGCAGGCGACTGAGTGCGACGATCGGACCGACGCACTCAGTCGCCGCAGGCGACTGAGTGCGTCGGTCCGCATCACCTGCGTACAACGTCGACTGCAATGGCTACGATGGCGACGCCGCCCCCGACGGTGACGACGTCGGCTACGGTTGTGATGTCGAGGACGGCGACGGCTCCGACACAGCCTCTGACACCGACTGGTACGACGATGTTGAGGGCGGTGACGGCGACCGATGTTGACGATGGCGACGGCGGCGGCGGCTCACCTGACGGCGACATAGCCACCGATGGTGACGATGGCGACGGCGGCGGCGACCTTCCTCGCCACCCGTGACATAGCCACCGACGGCGCCATCGCCACCGATGTTGGCGACGGCGACGGCGCCACGTCGGCCCGTGGGCGCACCCCACCGCCGCGCGCGCCCCCTGTGGGCGCGCCCCGTGGGTGATGTCCTCGGCCTGGCCGTCGCCCGCGCCGCCCTCGCCGCCTCGCCCTGGCAGCCTGGCGGCGCGCGTTCCCGACGCGGACGCCCGCGGCCTCGGGGCAGACGACGCCCTCGCAGCCTCGCTGCAGGGGCGGCAGGCGGGCCGCGAGCGCGTGGGATCGGCGGTGCCGCCACCCGACGTCGGCGCTGCATCATCGGACGTCATCGCCGTCGGCGCTGCAGCATCGGCCGTCGACCCGACGCCGACGCCGCCATCCGACGTCGACGATGCATCGTCGGCGAGCCAGCCGCGCTCGGCGGGCGGCGGACCGCCTCGCGGTCGCGGCGTCGCGGCGCCGGACCGCTCGCGGTCGCCGTCGTCGCCGTCGCGGGCGGCTCACGCGCGGACGCCGCCGAGCCCGTACTCACCGCCCGCGGCCGAGCCTCTGGAACGGCGGCGCGCGGAGGCTCCTCCGCGGAGGAGGCGGAGCGGCGGAGAGAGGAGGCGGCGCGGCGGCCGAGCGGCTACTACGGCGCGCCCGTGCCGCTGGATGGCCGCAACCCGCTGGAGGTCGGCGGCGGCGTCCCGAGCAAGGAGGTGCGGGACAAGGGCGGCTCGACGCTTCGAGCCGAAGGCGATGCGAGATCGGCTGCGAGAAGCGGCTCTGAGGACTCGCCGTCGCGCCTGGCCCGTGGCTCCGCGGGCTCGTCTGCGAGCCGAAGGCGGGCCAGTGGCTCTGGGGGCCCGCCGCCGCGCCGCTGGCGCCGCTCCGCTGGCGCCGAGGACGCCGCGACGCCAGCGGCGGCCGCGCCCCCCGCGGCAGCGCCCGGCGGCCGCGCGCCCCGCGGCAGCACCCGTCGGCGCCGCGGCGGCAGCAGCGGCCGCGCCCCCCGCGGCAGCACCCGTCGGCGCCGCGGCGGCAGCAGCGGCCGCGCGCCCCGCTGCAGCACCCGTCGGCGCCGCGGCGGCAACAGCGGCCGCGCCCCCCGCGGCAGCACCCGTCGGCGGCGCGTGCGGCGCATCGCCGAGCTCTGGCGGCACCGACGGATCGCCGAGCTCGGACGGCCCCGACGGCGACCCCCCGACGGCGGTCGGCGGCGCGCCGCCGCCCGAGGCGCCGCCGCTGCTGGCCCCGCCGTGGTTGCAGGCCATGGCGCGGCATGGGATCGCCCGCGCGGTCCCCGACGGCCAGATGGCGGCCGACCGCTACGCGCGCTCGCTGGCGAAGTCGCTGGCGGGCGACGCGGGGGCGGCGCGCCCTCCCGCGGTGGTCTCCGACCGCGAGATCGCCGCGGTCGCGAGGCAGGTCGCCGAGGAGTGGGTGGATGCGGCCGCCTTTGACGCCGATCGGGCCGAGGCGATCGCGAAGTTCGCCGCGGCCGAGCGGGCCCGCCGTCTCATGCTTGAGACGGCGGCGCTGGCCCAGTGGCGGCGGGCGGCTGCCGACGCTGCCGTCGCGCCTGCGCAGCAGGCCGCGGCGGCCGACGCGGAGGTGCGCTTCGCCGACGTGCAGCGCGGCGCGGTGGCGGCGGGCTCGACGGTGGAGCTCGAGGGCCACGTCGGGACGGCCGTGGTCGCGGCGATCGACGCCGCGATCGACGCCGCGGTCGAGGCGCGCCAGGTGGACGGCCCTGGCGCGTTCTTCGACGTGGGGTCGACCCGCGCGGGCGCCGAGGCGCGCCTGCGCGCCGCGAGCCTGCTGGCGGCGCGCCCCGCCCCGCCGCCGCCCGCGGCCCCCGCCGCGGCCCCCGCCGCCGCCGCCGAGGTGCTGGAGGCGGAGATCGATCTCCTCCAGCGGCGGCTGCGCACGTGGGAGGACGAGCTCGCCGCGCGGCGCGGGCGGTGCTGCGCACGACGCGCGAGGCGGCGGCGGGCGAGGCAGCGGCGGCGGAGCGGCAGCTGCATGATATGCGGCTGCTGCTCGGCGACCATGAGCGCGCCGCGCGCGAGGCGCGGGAGGCCCTGCACAGGTCGCAGCAGATGCTCGGCCGCATGGGCAGGGCCATGCAGCACTGAGCGCGCCAGGCCGTTGCGATGGCCGCCGAGGGCCCGCGAGTGCCAGATCTTCACTCACCCAGCCCCCCTCATCCGCTGTAGCGGGTGCGTCGACGACGGGCGGACGACGACGGACGACGACGGCGGACGAGTCGACGGCGGACGGCGACGGCGGACGAGATTGGGCATGCTGAGTCGACGACGGGCGACAACGGACGACGACGGACAATGGCGGTGACGGCGGCGACGGCGACGACGACGAAGACGACGACGACGGCGTGTCGTTTGTGTGGCAACGGTGGGGCCTCGCGGTCGCGGCCGCGGTGCGGTCCCGCGGTGAGGGCCCGCGGCGCGCGGCCCCTCCCCGACGCCGCACGTGCTCGGTGGAGGTGTGCCGTTCGCTGGAGGCGCGACCTCCGCCAACACGTTCGGCTTTCGCCATTGGAAACGGCATGTCCTCTCTCCGCCATCGTCACCCCCCCCGAATGTGTTCCTCGCGGGTAACTGACTGGCTGAACGACTGACTGGTCGCACTCGTTACGCGCGAGGGCACGGTGCATCCTCCCGTCGTCTGGTTCCCACCTCCTCTCCGTCGACCATTCCCTCCTTATGCAATTCCGCCACATTCCTTGTCCGTCGTCGTCGTCGCCAGCGTCGCCTTCATCATCGTCACCCCGACTGCCACCCTCCCCATCACCATCATCACCATCGTCACCATCATCATCATCATCATCATCATCATCATCATCATCATCATCAGCACCAACCCCCGATGGGCGGGCTGGGTCCTCAGAGAAAGGGCCGCGCGACGTCGTGCAGCGTCGGCGCGGCGCCCCCCAGCCACCGCGCCATCGCGGCCGCGACGGCGAGGCGCTCCATCGCCGCCGCGACGCGGAGGCGCGCCGCTTCGCGCGCGGCATCCTCCATCGGCATCGCCGCTGGAGGTGCTGGGGGTGCCGACAGGCTTCTCCCCAGCCTTCTCCCCTGCTGAATGTTGTCCCATTCGTCAAAGACCCAGATCGTCGGCATGCCTGCCCGAGGAATGGGCATGCTGGACGACCTGCCGTCGCCCTCCTCCATCTGCTCGGGCAAGTCCAAGAGGGCCCCAGGCAGAGGGCCCGGGAGTAAGATGGCCCATGGGTCATCAGGGCCACCATGAACGCTGTCCTCGGACGCCGTGCCCGAGCTCACTGTCCGAGCCGCGTCCAGCCGCGGCGACGAGGGAGTATGCCACCCGCGGGGGCAGACGTGACCCTGGCGGTGATGCCTATGGAAGACGCGCGCCCGAGTCGAAACCGCGGCGCGCGGGCGTGCGATGCAGCGGCATCACCGGCACCATCAACCACCGTCGCCATCATCATCATCATTATCACCACCGACGTCGTCATCATCATTATCATCATCGCAATCATCACGTCATGCCTCCTCAACCTCCCTCGGCGCACGCGGGGCGGCAGAACGCTGGGGCGAGGGGATAGGATAGGGATGCGGAATGGTGTCATGATAATTATGCTGAACAGGGTGCTGATGTTAGAACAGTGAGTTCACGCACTATACCCATTTATACGAACCATGAGCCTGTTGGGGCCTCCTGAGACCTCCTGGAGCCGCCTGAGGGCTGCTGCGTGTTACTGGGGCCTCATCGGGCTTCCATGGGGCCTCCTGGGGCTTCCTGGTAGGATGGCCTCTTAAGGGCTTCCTGTTGGCTATTCGGGTCTCCCGCGGCCGCGCGCGCGTTGGATGCAACGCCGACGCCGCCAAAGCGGCCCGCACCTTCAGTGGCGGCGTCGTCACTGGACGTCGGCGCATCCAGCGGCGCCTGGGTCCGCACCATCCTGTCGCCGATCAGCTACGACGCGCTGATGGGGATGACGAGCTACGACGACGGCCGCGTGCTGTTGGTCCTGCAACAGATCAACGGCTGGTACTCGACCTTCGTCGCCAGGTCGAGTGCCCAATGGCTTCTGGTCGCGCCGGCGCGGGCCCTCGACGCACTTGGCGTCAAGAAGGGCGAGTTCGAGGACAGGCGCCCGATCTTCCTGATGCAGGTCAGGGCGCTGTCCGACAACGCCCAGGTCGACGGTGCCCAGGTAAATGCCGCCCAGACGACCAAGTTCCTCGGCTTCTGCACTGGTGCGGTCTTAGAGCGGCTCGGCGCGTAGTGTGTCGACGCGCTCTTGAACTCCCCTGCGCGGGAGCATCGGTTATCCGCGTGATGAACACATTGGTCGCGCCGCGTGTAGTTTCGGAGCTGCAGCTCCGCTTTGGATTTCCGAGCTGGACTGCAGACCCGCCCCAAGTCCTCATGAGCCTCATATCCGCTCAATCTCCGCATCGTCGTCGTCGGCGTCGCCCTCCTCGCCCTCGTCGGCGCTCACCCCATCGGCCACTGCTCAGCCCGACCCGCCCTCCCCTCAGCGCGGGCACGGGCTGAAGCCCACGCCCGCGTGCGCACTGCCAACAGCTGCAGCTCCTGCTCTCTTCAGATGACGCAGGCTATGCCGCTGCCGCGTCGGCTCCATCTCGAGCGCTGTCACGCCGCCCCCCATCCAGTTTGGCTGCAGCTCGAACTCCAGCTCGCGTGGCCGCAATGGAGATCGCCCGCCGCATCGAATCCATGGATCGCTGCATGATTAGCTCCCAGACGGGTGCCATCTCCCACGCCGCGAGCGCTGAGAACAGTCGGACCATGGCGATGTCCATCATTGCATCGGTCCGCTCGGCCAAGCTGGCGATGGACGACGCGTCGCTGATCAACGAGAAAGTACAAGCGAGCATATCGAACGGGCTGCAGCCACCCAGCACGCACGTACATTCGGGCATGACTGGGTTGAGCGTGGGCGGGGGTCGGGGTGGGATGGGGGGCGTGGGATAGCATTGGCGGCACGGGGTGCTGCAGCATCGAGCCAGCCCCGCCGAATGCACATCCTGGTGGTAGCGGCGGGTTCTCTGACGACTTAAAGGCAGAGATCACTGCTGCAGTCAACCAACGGGTGCTCGGTGGCATGGGCAGCGGCGACATGAAGATTGGCCGCCGCCAGGACTTGTGTTTGTCATCGTGGTGTGTGTTGTTGTGATTTATGTTTTGTTTTGCATCGGATGGTGGTGGTGATGTTGCTGATGGTAGTGCTTATGTTGCTGGTGGTGCCGCCGTTGTAATTGCTCTGGGTCGCGTTGATGATGGCGCTCTCGCGCGCGCGCGTGGGGGGAGGCGGGCGGGGTTCGGTCGACAGGACATGGACAACCCGAACTACTTCCCCACGCGCGGCGATTGGGATCAGCTGAACCCGGCGAGCAGCATGAAAACGAAAGTGGGCGTCATCGCCGAGCGCCTTCAGGCACCCGTGTCGTGGAACCATGTGACGCCGCTAGATTGTCCACGCATGAGCTGCAGCTCCATGCCCGTTGCGTTGCGCGGGGAAGCGCCCCGCCGAATCGGAGCTGTAGCTCCATGTCTGTCGTTGCACAGGCGCTCGGGCTGGTTATCCCGTCGGACAACGCGTTGCGCCCCGTCTGCGCCATTGTGAGCATGCTGATGGGCTGCGACAATCCTGTCCAGTTCAGGTCCGTGGCCAAGGAGGCCCGCGCGGCGTGGTCAGCGCAAGGGAGCCGCCGTCGCGCGCCCCCAGAAAGTATACATGGAGGCTTCGCCCTGCCCGTCTGCCCATGTAGCGCGCTGCAGCGCGCTGCAGCGCGCTCGTGACGAGCGCCATGCTGCAACCATCGCCCACTCCGACGGGATGGTGGGCTGGGCGCAAGGCGTTGTTGAGGGGATGGTGTGAAGGGGCTGTGGGCTGGAAGCGGTGTGCAATATTATATATTGCGCCGTGCCCCACCGTGCAACGGCGCGCGGGCGAGGATCGTGCTCGCGCCCAACTACACTACCCCAAACGACCTCGCGCAACCTGTGTACACCGCCGCGTGCACTGAGGGCGGCCCGCCCGCGCAGAACATCATCGTGGGTCTGGCGCACATGTGCAGCAATATGCCCATGCGCAGCACGCACAGCTCCTTGCCCACCTCGCGCGCCAGTCAGTCGAAAGGCAACGGGATTGATCAGGTACCCCTCCAACACAATACAAACACGTAAACGACGCTACACCAATAACATTACAACCATAACATAACATAGCATGAAAGCATCAGCCAGTCGCGCGGTTCCTCACCAGCTACGGCGGGTGCCCGCCCAGCGCGGGGGGGGTCCTCGCAATCGAGGACGGCGGCGCGGTGGGCCAAGCAGCCGCTGCACCCCCGCTGAGCACGCCGAAGTGGGGCGGCGCACTGGCGAAGGCCGCGGCCGCAGTCGGGACTGGCAGCGCCGCCGCGCACCCGATCCCGCCGCCGCCAACTACTGATGCTGGCGAAGAGGCGGCAGCGGGCCAGGGCGACGCAGACGGTGGCGACGCTGGCGGCGGCGGCGACGGCGAAGGCGCCGCCGCAGACGCCGCGGCGGCGGCAATGGCTGCCGTGGCCAAGGGCACGAATGGCAAGGCCAAGGCCAACGGCAAAGCCAACGCCAAGGGCGAGGCAAGGGCGCTGAAGCGCCCCGCCGCGGCGCCCTCTTCGGTGAACAAGAGGCCCGCCATGGCGACGGCGGCTTCGGTGAAAATGAAGCCCGCCGCTGCCTCGGCGAAGGAGAGCGCCGCGCCGAAGATGGTGACGGCCAAGGGCGGATGGTGGACCCAAGCCTACATCCGCGGCGAGGGCAGCGGAAACCACGGACACTCCTACACCATGTGGGTGGAGCCGTCGGGCAAGTGCCACCGCGCGCGCAAATCTGCGGTGGCAGCTGGTTTCGTCGGGTAGGCGATTCGGCGGCGGGTAGCAGTTGCGGCGGGTAGCAGCTGGGGCGCACGAGCGGTTCGGCGGGCAGGAGTCCCGACCCGATCGCGCGCGTGTGGCCAGCCTGCCGACTAGAGCCGAGCGCTTTTTACTTAAGCTATGGTTTGGTGCGGCCCTTGAAATCAAACCTCCTGGCCAACCCCCGCCCACCACTCGCATTCCCCGCTGCAGCTGAAGCTTCAGCAGTATTGCCAATTGCAACCAGTGCAGCTGCAACTGCGAGGGCTCGGGATTCAGCTGCCCCGCCGTTCCAGCCCCTGGAGCTGCGCGCGTCGGTGCCCATGTCAAGAGCCCCTGGAGCTGCGCGCCCCACGTGCCCATTCGGGGCCATTCGCACGACGCACGGTGCGCTTAAAGGACCGCGTGTGTGCCAACCCGCGCGTTTGCCATTGCATCGGCAACCGCCGTTGGCGCGGCTGCCGCTGCAGCGGTGGCGCGCGCGTCGGTCGCCGCGATTGCCGATGCAACGGCGCGCTGTTCCCACTTATGATCCTGCAGGACTTGGCGCCAGCAGCGGGCCGCCATCGGCAGCAGATATGGTGGCCATGCAGATGATGATGGCAAGATGCGCGGCGTCGACGTCGCCAGCGGTTGCGCCGCGCACCATTGGATGCTACGTGGCGAACCGCCCGCCGCCATCCGGGACAGGGGTGGCGCCTACATTGGCGGATGTGTGGACCTCCATTGCCGCTGCCATTGGGCCTCCAGGGGCACCTCCGCCGCTGGCAGCGCCGCCAGCTGCTGGCGCCACCAGCGCCGCTGCCAGCGCTGGCAGCGCCACTGCCAGCGCCGCTGCCGACGACGACGCTGGCGCCGCGGACGGCATCGCCACCGCCACCGCGATGGCGGGTGGGAAGATGACGCCCCGCCGCCGCCCCGCCGCCGCCGACGCCGAAGGCGCGCCGCCTGCCGTGAGGAAACGCCCTGCCGTCGCGCTGAGGCGCCCCGCGGGCGCTCGCTGAGGACGCCGTCGTCGTCGTCATCGTCGGCGCCGCCGCCTGCGCTTATACCAGCGGATCTATGTGTTGATTCAGCCCTTGGGCATCAACCGCACCCCCTGGAGCTGAAGCCCCCCCCCCGCACCGCTTGAGCTGGAGCTCCCAACTCCGCCGATCACGGCCCCCGCTGGGGCTGAAGCTTCAGCGGCAATCACCCCCAACCATTGCATATGTATCTGCGAGGGCTCAGACATGTGCGATGGCTCCCTCACTGGAGCTGCGCCGCGGCCGCCGCCCGATGCCGCAGCCAAGGTGGATGGAGGCTGCGATGTCGCACGGGGCGGGCGATGTGGCAGTGATGAGGGAGCTGGACTGGATCGCGCGCCACCAGTGCCCTCGTTGTTCTTGTCGCCTTGATTAACGAACGTGACGCTGCATGCGCTCTGCGTGCGTTACCTGCTGCAGCAATGGTACTACACCACCATGAGCCTCAAGCGCGGGGAATATTGGAGGGCACGCCAGACGGCGGCGCGCTCGATGATGTCTCCCGACGAGTTGCTCTACGGGGACGGCTGCACCAAGCGCTTTGTTTTACATGCTGCAGCATGTTATATCGTCGGCACCTGCTGTAGCAGGTATTGTCAGCGTGTTTGCTGCCTGCCGCAGCAGGTTCAGCAACCTGGGCCACGTGGCCATCCCGCTGCCCGACGGCCGCATCACCAAGGTGAAGACCCAGCAACTGCTGACCAAATACTTCAGCGTCAAGGTGAAGGCCCAGCAGAAGGGGAAGGTGAAGGCACAGCAGAAACTGACGAAATACTTCAGCATGCGGCCTATGGCGGGCCTCCCTGGAGCTGAAGCTCCACGCCGCCACCGCCGTCGACATCCCATTCCGCATAATCATCATCTCCCCCGCCGCACCATCACCATTGCCCCCCCCCCTTTCCGCTCAGCCAGGCTGATGTGGGCGCGTTCCTCTACCTGCTCGGCAAGGCTCCGATCAAGCCGATCACGCCGATCAGGGCGGGCATCGACATCAAGCCTCTCAAGTAAGAGCGCCTCGCACAATCGCCGCGGGGGCGCGACGGCAGGATTGGGCTCGCCAGTGCGCGCGCCGCGCTCGGCACACGATTGCTAACGCCCTCAGCCCTTCCTGTCCCAAGGAGCTGTAGCTTCGCTACATGCAGGCACGGGGGCGTTGTTGCAAGCATGACTGCGTCGTCTCTGTTGGCGACCCCGCCCCGCCCCGCCCGCGCCCGCCCGAACCCGCGCCGCAATGTTTCGACGGCCTCCGCGCCTACCGCGCACCCCGCACGTCCACGGCTGGGCGGGACACGGCAGCGCCTCGGCCCTCCATTGGCGGCGCTTATTGGTGAACCGAGCGGCGTGGAACTACGAGGGCGCGCGCGCTGTAGCGTGGCGCCAGTCCGCGCTGTAGCGACTGGGCAGGGCGGGGGGCTGGGCCGCCGCATCGTCATTCAAATGTCAGCCGCGCCCGCAGTTGAAGACCCTGTTCTATTGGATGATGGCCAACGTGGTCAACAAAAACATGGTCGCCCGCAGGTGGGCAGGATGCACCAGCGCGGGCGGGATGTCGCGCGTCGCCCCTGCCCAGGTGGTTGGACGGCATGTGGATCTTCAGGCTCGCGGGTATCGAGTACGACTACTACGCCCACTATGATGAGCCGATCTTGGAGGATCGGCATATGGGTAGATCACGGCAGCTGCCGCTGCGCGTGCCCTCGCTAGACGCCGCTGCAGCGGCGCGGCGGCCAAGCCCGCCTCGCCTGCGAGTCGCTTGCCGACGGCCTGCAGGAGGTCCGCGTGATGGACCATGACGGGGATTTACTCATGCTGCCGTGAGTGCCCGCCGCGGTCGGATACTGTCGCTTATAAGGCGCGGGCGTTGACAATGGCGACGGCGGCGGCGGCGGCGATGCACGAACGCTGTGCTGTAGCACCCGATGTGACCGGGCGCGGCTGCCGCCGTCGCTGCGCGCGAGCGCGCGGGGGCGCTGCGGCCGCCACCACGGTGATGCCGCCGGCGGCTGCAGCCAACACCGCACGATGACGTCGGCGGCGGCGGCGGCAACGAGCGCGGCTGCAGCCGCGGCTAGCGGCATTGAGCATTGGGCGAGGGAACGATTCGCGATGGGGAGTGATGCCGATGCGCCCGCCGCCGTGCTGAGGGAGCCACGCTGGGGGCGCGCCCCCCGCCGCGCTCGCGCGCCGCCCGCGGCGCCGCCATCGGCGTGGCGGCGCGGTTGCGCGCGCGCTGATGCGCCTGCGGGCGCGGACCCGCGGCCCGCGATCTGCGACGCCAGGCTGCGAATGATGAGTTGTGCGGGCTGCGTGCCTCCCTGCCGTTCTGCAGCCAAGCAGCGCTGGGCGCGCTCCTGGAGATAGCTGGGCGCGAGGAGCTGCCGAGCGGCAACCGCAACCGCCTGCGGGGGGCGCGTGGCGAGTCGTGCGCTCGCCGCACTGCCTGCGGCCCGATCCACAGGGATATAAAGGTGCCCAGCAACGGCCCCGATGGGCACTTTGACCTCGAGGTCCAAACGCCGCAGGCCATGCTTGACTTCACGGTCAGCTCCTGCAGCTCCTTCGCCGCGCGCGTGGGGGGCGCCTGGAACAAGCGTCAGCCCACGCCGCAGGACCCGTGGACCACCGTCCTCTATTCGGACGAGATCATGCCTGGCAACGCTCTTGCCCAGACCCTGCACAGGAAGTGCTGGGGCTGGTACTGGGGCACCCTCGAGCTCGGCCCAGCGACCCTGAGCAACGAGGGCGCGACTCGGGCGACGCAAACTCCATTCTCTGGGCTGCAGCCAATCCACCTCACAACCTCCAAACTCCAAGCATCCAAACTTCGAAACTCTGGGCTGCAGCCCATCCAGCGCCACGCGGCTTGCGCCCCCCTGTAGGACGCGCGGGTGGAGGTTGCCATCGTGCGGAGCTTGCTGGTCAGGAAAGCAGCGAGCGGTGCGTCGGGGCTGGCCAGCGCCATCGTCGGCCTGTTCGGCGGGGAGCACGACATGGAGCGCGCGGGCGTCACCGTCGGCCGCCCTGGGCGGCCGACGCACCTGTTTCTGCGGCCAGGTGCTATACTGGCCGACGAGGGCGGCACCCATGCAATATATGGGCGCAAAGGGTCCGGTGGGCTGAAGCCATGCCTCATGCGCACTAATGTGTACGACGCAAAAAGCGTCCGCGAGGCCCACCTTAACGACCCGACAGGGACTGCCGTCCCTCACACGTGTGCTGACAGCACCAAGTTCGCCCCCGTCACCGTCTCCGTCCTGCAGGCCATCTTCAGGCAGCTGCGGGCGTTGTCCTTGACGCCCAGAAGCAAGGGCAAGCTGGAGGACTTGGAGACCGACCTCGGTTGGGCCCTCGCCGCGACGAGCGGCCTGCTCGGGAACGGGCGCGCGATGCACAAGCTCTACCCCATGGAAGCGTGCATGTGGGACGTGATGCGCGTCATTTTCGCCGGCGGCGTCTTCGGCTTCCACGTGGGCCAGCTGATGCGCGTGGCGAAAGGCCACGGTCTCACGCACAAGGTCCTGGACGAGGCCGCGCAGACCTTCCAGTGGCCCGCCATCGGGCGCAAAGGGCTGAAGCCCTGCGATGGCAGGACGGCTGGCGTATTTGCGCCGAAGCGATCCGAGAGCCATTGGGAGAGAGTGAACTTCAAGGCGACGGCGTCCGAGAGCCTCGCGCTGGCCCCCTGGCTCAAGTACTTCTTCCGCGCAGCGTCGTCGGCGCGCGGGGCGCCCGACTTGGCGGTGCGCGCGCGGTGTCTCGGCCAGCTGGCCGACGTCGTTGAGGCCGTCGTCGAGGCCCACCGCGTGCCAGTCGACACGGCGGCGCTGCAGCGCGCAGCGGGGGGCCGCTAGGGCGAGTTCGAGCGCTTCTACGGCGAGGGCCCGATGACGCCGAAGTTCCATTATGCAATCGCTTCGCCCGCTCCCCCGCCCGCCCCGCCCCGCGCCGCCGAGCTGCAGCTCGGCGATGAGGAGGATGAGGATGATGATGGGGATGATGATGGCGATGACGATGAGGACGACGATGAGTATGATGATGATGATGATGGGGATGATGACGACGGCGATGATGATGGCGACGGCGACGATGACGATTGCGATTGATAATGACGGCGACGATTATGGTGATGACGATGATGATGATGATGATGATGATGGCGTCGCGGCTGCAGCCGCCCCCCCGCCCGCGCGCTCGCACGGCGCGCGGGCGCGGGCGCGGACCTCATGCGCGTGCCCGCGCTGATCGTGGAGTTCGGGCCGCTGCCCACGCGCTGGCCCCTGGGGCGGAAGCGCAAGACGGAGAAGAAATTCGCCAACCACCTGTTCAGCAGTGCCGCTTCGGTCTGCGACAGGTGGGACCGCAGCGTCTTGCGGGACGTCACGTCCGAGCGGATGCACGGCATCGCGGACGACGAGTTCGCTAAGGACGCGGCACGGTCGCCTGAACGAACGCGACCGCGTGTCCGCGGGCGACGCCGCGGTGCTGTGGGACGCGGGGGGCGGCTACGTGATGGGCATGGCGCGGCAGCTGGTCGCCATCACGTGCCCCCCGCAGATGCCGCAGCCGCTCCACGCGGCGCTGGTGGAGCGGTGGGCGCGCCGCGGCGCTGGCAGCAGCCACGGCGCGAGCGTCTGGACGACTGCTGGCGCCACGCTGCAGTGGGTGGCGTTCGACGAGGTCATGCGGGCGTCGCCCGCGTGGTCCCTCAGTGGAGGCCGCGCGACTGCGCTCAACCCGCCTCGCTATAGCTAGCGGGTGAAAAAAATGAGTCCGCATGCGCGCGGCGGCTGCAGCCGCGCCCAACAACTCGAGCTGCAGCTCCATGCTGCGAGGGGCTGCAGCTGCAGCGGCGGCCCCTCCTCCTCCTTATGCGCATCCCGTCCCCTCCTCCTCGCCCCGTCCTCCCTCCATCGTCGCGATGGCGTTGATATGATTCAACATACGCTAACGTACTTTAAGTTGCTTTAACTTACTTTAACGTACGTTGGCTAACCACTTAATTTGAGTTAGCTTTCGTTAGCTTTCCTTAACATAGTTTAACATACTTTAGCACGGTTTACCATGACTTACATAGCTTTACATATACCTACATAACACCTTAGCTGTCGTTAACTTTCTTACCCCAAAGCTAAGTCATGTTAAGCATTAGCTAAATCCAGTTAAACCAACTTAAACCATCTTAAAGCTTAACTAAACCAACTTAAACCATGTTAAGTCTTATAACCCTTCGCTAAGCCAGAATGCATCCGAGCACCCTCCCGGGCCACCCTCCCGGGCCACTCTCCCGGGCCACCCTCCCGGGCCACCCTCCCCTCCCGGGCCACCCTCCCGGGCCACCCTCCCGAGCCACCCTCCCGGGCCCACCTTCCCGGGCCACCCTCCCGGGCCACCCTCCCGGGCCACCCGCCCGGGCCCTACCCTCGGGGACCCTCCCTCCCAGGCCACCCTCCAGGGCCACCCTCCGGCCGACCCTCCCGGCCCCACCCTCCCCGGCCACCCTCCCGGGCCACCCTCCTGGGCCACCCTCCCGGGCCCCACCCTCGGGTTTCTCCCGGGCCACCCTCCCGGGCCACCCTCCCGGGCCGCCCTCCCGGGCCACCCTCCTGGGCCACCCTCCCGGGCCCACTCTCCCGGGCCCACTCTCCCAGGCCCACCCTCCCGGGCCACTCTCCCGGGCCACCCTCCCGGCCCACCCTCCCGGGCCACCCTCCCGGGCCACCCTCCCGGGCCACCCTCCCGGGCCCCACCCTCGGGGACCCTCCCGGGCCCACGGGGGCCCTCCTCCCCCTCGTCGTCGTCGTCGTCGTCGTCGTCGTCGTCGTCGTCGTCGTCGGCGGCGCCCTTGGAGGAGAGGGGGGCGGATCCGGCCGTGGCCACGGCGCGGGGGCACCGGACGCCCCGAAAGCCCAAAACAGCCGAAAAGCCGGAGGCCGAACCTCGAACCTGGAACCTCGGTCCTCCTCCCTCGACAGCAGCGGCGACGACGGCGGCGGCGGCGTTTCGCGCGCCGCTCGTCGCAAAGGCTGGATCCGCCACGAAATCCTCGTCAGAACGCTGAGCTGGGCCCCCCTCCGGGGCCCCCGAGGCCCGCAACGGCCAGCGACGACGACGACGACGACGACGACGACGACGACGACGACGACGACGACGGCCCCGGCGGCGACGAGGGCCCCCGGTCCGGCCCCGGACCCCCCGGTCCGGACAGCTCGCTGTCCACCTCCTCCCCTTCCACCTCCTTTTCTTTAGCCTGGCGGCCTCTCGCGCAGCAAACGGGCGTCGGGTCAGCCGGATCCAAATCGAATCGCGAACCGGATCGTCGCCCGCTTTGCACCGGATCGCAATCGAATCGCTCGGCAACCGAATCGAATCGCGAACCGGATCGTGGCAGGGGGCCTCCAGCATCGAATCGGCATTCGCGGCGATGCGATTCGCCGAATCAAACCGACCCGGATCGAATCTCGTGCGGGACCTCTGTTGCCGCCCAGGCGCAGCTCCTGCAGGCCGGGCAGGGAGGGCAGCGCCCCCGCCAGGGCCCGCGCGCCCTCGGCGCCGATCTGGCATCCTTGCAGGTCCAGCTTCTGCAGGCGGGCGCACAGCCGCAAGCAGCCTGCGAGCCCCGCGGCCTGCTCGGGGGTCGGGGGTGGCATCCTGGTGAAGTCCAGCGTCGTCACGCCGCCCAACTGCGCGCGGCTCATCCGGCGGAAGAGCGCCTTCACCGCCTCCTTGTCCGCGCCGTTGGTGAAGGACCTGTATTCGATGAGCCGGTCGAACTCGTCCGGGCCCACCGCCGCACGGCCGCCTTCGCCCGCGCCCCCTGCCCCAGGTCGGCCACGGCGGTCCACTTTGCCTCCCAGCGCCTGACCTGCTTGATCTGCTCCGCGGAGCAGCGCTCGTACGTCGTCCAGCCGGACTGGTCGCAGCCCCACTCGCGCGCGCTGACCCGCTCGCGGGGGTGCTGGGTGAGCAGGAGCACAGTGGTGGCCTGGTGGGCGTACCAGAGGTCCATTGTCTCCTCCAACCCGTGCTTGAAGGCGGCTTTCTCGGCGGGGGTCCGCTTGGCCTTGTCCGCGGCCTCCTGCGCGTCCTTCTCGGTCTTGCCCTGCCGCAGGGCGGCGGCCCTCGCCTCCTCGGCCTTGATCGGGTCGCCCTGCAGTAGCGAGGGCCAGTCCCAAAAAATCCCCATCTCGCTGAACCCCTTGAAATCACCTCTGGCTGTGGAGTACTTGAGGCGCTCCTTATCTAGAGTGTCTATCACCAAATTCAGCTGCAACCTCTTGGGGTCGGGGTGTTCGCGCGAGTCCCAGCAGAACGAGATGGTGATGATCGGCGCCACCTGGTCTTGCCCTCCTCGCCCGCCGGCCTCCCAGACGGCCCGCAACTCGTCCGCGGACACGAAGGCCTCCTCCGGCAGCTCCTGGCGCCTCTTCAGGACGGTGCCGCGCTGCTGCAGCAGCCACGACATGCGGACCAAGCGCACGGGGTGGAGGCCCTCTACGGTGAACGCGAGCGCGTCGAAGAGGCTGGCGGGGTCCGTGTACCGCGCCGGGTCGAACGACTCCTGTTCCTCCTTCTTGGGGACCTCCATGCAGGAGCCCATCGTGTCGGCGCGGGGGGCTGGTTTACAGAGGCCAGAGGGGCGCTCGCGCCTGCTTCAAGACCTGCGTCCAGTCGTGGAAGCTTAAGCCAAAATAAATGGCTACGGACGGGTGCTATCATGCGTCTTGGTAAGAGACCTCGTGGGAGTCCTCGTGGGAGCCTGGAACTCTCTCTCTCTCTCGCTCTCTCTCTCTCTGTGTCTCGCTGCCTTTCTCTTACTGAACATGATCGACCCACGAACCCGGCAAGGAATATAGAAATGTAAGGCATGGCAACGCTTCAAAAAACACCTGATTGGGCGACGGGGAAATGCAATGCTGAATGTATCGATCTTGATGTACCGTGCCGAGGGCTGTGCTGTGCTGCGCCGTGCTGAGTTGCGATGTGCCATGCCGCG
The DNA here is from genome assembly GCA_963575745.1 of Prorocentrum cordatum. NCBI lineage: Eukaryota > Dinophyceae > Prorocentrales > Prorocentraceae > Prorocentrum > Prorocentrum cordatum. The sequence goes on along the minus strand of CAUYUJ010018880.1, from coordinate 173,642 downwards.
ATTGAGCACTACAGTGCGGGCGCGGCCGCAAGAAACCCTCGCAAGAAACCCAACCCTGAGAAGCCGTGCGCGAGGTGCACCTGAGGGGAAACCTGGAGCACCCTGAACGCAGCAGCTCTTTCAACGGCCGCGGGAAGTCAACGCGGAGCGCGGAGCAAAGAAACCCAGGATACCCGGACGAAAAGTAGATGGTTTCTTTATGCGCGCCCACATTGTATAGCGTTGTGGATCGAGTCCTCATTTGCATCCGAGTCCTGACCGAACTGATCTGGATCTTAAGCTCAAGCTGCCTGAGCACATAACTAGTAGCTGCCCCAGAGCTAATTGACAGGTGGACATGCCAGGAGGACGCGACGCGGAACGTCCCAAGGGACGCGCCAGGCGACGTGCCAGGGGACGCGCCATGGGGACGCACCGCGGGACGTGCCAAGGGGACACGCTACGGAACGTGCCAATGGATGTGCCGCGGGATGGACGCGCCGCGCGACGTGCCAGGGGGACTCGCCACGGGGACGCGCCGCGCGACGTGCCACAGGGCATTGCAACCTGGCGCGTCCCTTGACGAGAAAGGAAGCGCCAGGTTGCAATGCTGAATGTATCGATCTCGATGTACCGTGCCGAAGGCTGTACTGTGCCTGGGCGACCTGGACACGTGAAAATAAGCGTTTCGCTCAAGACATTCTCGTCACATCCTCATGCTAAACATCCGCCTGGGCAACCTGGACACGTGCAAACAAGCGTCTCGCTCGAGACAGCCTCAACAAATCCTCATGCTAGACATCTGCCTGGGCAACCTGGACGCGTAAAACCAAGCGTCTCGCTCGAGCCATCCTCAAGACCTGGGCACGTGAAAACAAGCATTTCACTTAAGAGATCCTCTGAATTCTAGTCCCGAGGAGACGGAGAATCTAGAACACAAAACAAGCGTTTCGCTCGAGACATCCTCAACAACATTCTGCAAAACAAGCGTTTCGCTCGGGACATCCTCACATTTAAATTAGCCCGCCCTCTTCGACCTCGTTGTTTATCGCAAAATAACTCGCTGGCCCTATTCGAACTTCGCACCGGGGGACAGATTGACTTACAAAAAGATTATCCCGGCAAAGCAACCTAACAGCGATGTGTAGGAGCATATCTGGAAGCATTCCCCTTAAGATTCACATGATAATCCAGTTGTAGAATTCTGCTGTTCTCGCAGTCGCAGTCACATTCGCGATGAAAGTCGCAGTGGCAACGGCAGTCGCAGTCACAGCCTCAGCCTCAGCCTCAGCCTCAGCCTGCCTCAGCCTCAGCCTGCCTCAGCCTCAGCCTCAGCCTGCTTCAGCCTCAGCCTCAGTCTGCCTTCAGCCTCGGCCTCAGCCTCAGCCTGCCTCAGCCTCAGCCTGCATCAGCCTCAGCCTCAGCCTCAGCCTGCCTCAGCATCAGCCTGCCTCAGCCTCAGCCTCAGCCTCAGCCTGCCTCAGCCTCAGCCTCAGCCTCAGCCTCAGCCTCAGCCTCAGCCTCAGCCTCAGCCTGCCTCAGCCTCAGCCTGCCTCAGCCTCAGCCTCAGCCTGCTTCAGCCTCAGCCTCAGTCTGCCTTCAGCCTCGGCCTCAGCCTCAGCCTGCCTCAGCCTCAGCCTGCATCAGCCTCAGCCTCAGCCTCAGCCTGCCTCAGCATCAGCCTGCCTCAGCCTCAGCCTCAGCCTGCCTCAGCCTCAGCCTCAGCCTGCCTCAGCCTCGGCCTCAGACTGCCTTCAGCCTCGGCCTCAGCCTGCCTCAGCCTCAGCATGCTTCAGCCTGAGCCTCAGCCTCAGCCTGCCTCAGCATCAGCCTGCCTCAGCCTCAGCCTCAGCCTGCTTCAGCCTGCCTCAGCCTCAGTCTCAGCCTCCTCAGCCTCAGCCTCAGCCTCAGCCTCCTCATCAGCCTGCCTCAGCCTCAGCCTCAGCCTGCCTCAGCATTCAAAATGTGGCCCGGGAATGAGTTCTGGGAACTCGAAGAACACGAAGTGGCCTACAGTTGGCTCCGGGCATTCAAAATCATGCCCAGGAATGGAGTTCTGGGAACTCGAAGACCACGAAGTGGCCTACAGTTGGCTCCGGGCATTCAAAATCATGCCCAGGAATGGAGTTCTGGGAACTCGAAGACCACGAAGTGGCCTACAGTTGGCTCCGGGCATTCAAAATCATGCCCAAGAATGGAGTTCTGGGAACGAACTCGAAGACCACGAAGTAGCCTACAGTTGGCTCCGGGCATTCAGAATGTGGCCCGGGAATGGAGTTCTGGGAACTCGAAGAGCACGAAGTGGCTTACAAATGGCTCCGGGCATCCAAAATGTGGCCCGGGAATGGAGTTCTGGGAAGTCGAAGAGCACGAAAGGCCCACAGTTGGCTCCGGGCATTCAAAATGTGGCCCGGGAATGGAGTTCCGGGAGGTCGAAGAGCACGAAGTGTGTGATTGTTTGCATAAAACGAGCCCGGCTCTAGCCGGGCCCTCGCCTCCCGCCCAGACCCCCCTGGGGAGTCATCAGATGCTCTCTTTTGACCCCATTAGAAACATATCAGTCTTCGCTGTTAGGTAACAAAGTACACGTTGGAGCAAAGTCTGGAATCAAGTTTGTTTGGCCCGCGGGCACTTTGTATTGCTTTTTGAAGGGGACGTCGGGGGTGTCAGCATACTCCCTGCCGAGCGCAGGGCGACCATCCCTTACGAAAAACCATACAAAATGCACCTCGCGGCTATGTCTGGATCATGCGCGGCCACCCCAGAACTAATTGACAGGGGGACATGCCAGGAGGACGCGCTGCGGAACGTCTCAAGGGACGCGCCAGGCGACGTGCCAAGGGACGCGCCATGGGGACGCACCGCGGGACGTGCCAAGGAGACGCTGCCAGTGGACGCGCCACGGGATGTGCCAGGGGGACTCGCCAAGGGACGCCCCACGGAACGTGCCAAGGAACGTGCCAGGTTGCAATGCTGAGTGTATCGATCTTGATGTACCGTGCCGAGGGCTGTGCTGTGCTGCGCCGTGCTGAACTGCGATGTGCCATGCCGCGATTGTGCTCTATGGCGTTGTGGATCGAGTCCTCCTTTGCGTCCGAGTCCTGACCGAACTGATCTGGACTTTAAGCTCTAGCTGCCTGAGCACATAACTAGTAGCTGCCCCAGAGCTAATTGACAGGGGGACATGCCAGGAGGACGCGCCGCGGAACGTCTCAAGGGACGCGCCAAGCGACGTGCCAGCGGAGCCATGGGGACGCACCGCAGGACGTGCCAAGGGGACGCTCTACGGAACGTGCTGGGGACGAGCGTTTCGCTCGAGACATCCTGTCAAAATCCTCATGCTAGACATCCGCCTGAGCGACCTGGACACGTGAAAACAAGCGTTTCGCTCAACACATCCTCAACACATTCTCATGCTAGGCATCCGCATGGGCGGACTGGACACGTGAAAACAAGTGGTTCGCTCGAGACATCTTCAACACATCTTCATGTGAAACGTCCGCCTGGGTGACCTGGGCACGTGAAAACAAGCGTTTCGCTCGAGACGTTTTCAATACATCCTCGTTCTAGACATCCGCATGGGCGACCTGTACACGTGAAAGCAAGCGTCTCGCTCGAGACATCCTCAACACATCTTCATGTTAGACAGCCGCCCGGGCGACCTGGACACGTGAAAACAAGCGTATCTCTCGAGACATTCCCAACACATCCTCATGCTAGGCATCCACCTGGGCAACCTGGACACGTGCAAACAAGCATCTCGATCGAGACTTCCTCAACACATCCTCATGCTAGACATCCGCCTGGGCGACGAGGACGCGTGAAACCAAGCGTCTCGCTCGAGACTTCCTCAACAAATCCTGGCGCTAGTGGGCAACCTGGAGGCGTGAAACCAAGCGTTTCGCTCGAGACATCCTCAAGACCTGGGCACGTGAAAACAAGCATTTCAATTGAGAGATCCTCTGAATTCTGGTCCCCAGGAGAGGACACTCTATAACACAAAGGAAGCGTTTCGCTCGAGACATCCTCAACAACATTCTGAAAAACAAGCGCTTCGCTCGAGACATCCGCAAAAATAATTCCGCCGGCCCGAATTAGGCGACCTCGATATTGATCGCAAATACTCCCGCCGGCTTTACAATCGTCGATTCCGGGGGCAAACCTCCAAAAGAGAACCCTGGGCCCACGCCCTTTCCCGGAACAGTGCGAAGTTCCCTGTGGGGCAAAGTCTTGGGTCATGTTCGTGAGGCCTGCGAGCACGTTGTATTGTTTTTGTCAGGGGCGGCGGGGGTGTCAGCATATTCCCTGAAGGTTGCGGCATTCAGCATGCCGCAGCCCCGCCGTCGGGTGCGCCGAAGAGGGGGTTACCACGCCATGGCCCGAGGAATCTGCGCCCATGAAATCTGGGAGATCGCATGGCCCTGGCTATGAGATCCACGTACCCACACGCAATCCTCACCCCCCTCTTGGACGCCCCCGACCTCCCCAGACCCCCGACGTCATGTTTTTGTTTCGTGACGTCGACCCCCAGAGGTCTCGACCCCTTCCCCCAGACTGGCTTTTTATCCTGAATCGTTGTTTGCAGTCCTGAGGCTCGGTAATCGCCCCCAAAGCCGAACATGGCAGCAACAAAAACGTCCGTCATGATTTGTTCATTGCGCGAGGGGTTATGGGTCCGTTGGCAGGAAGGAAGCGGGTCCTGAAAGGAAACGGGTTCTGGATCTTTGGGCTTGTCCCCAAGGCCAAATACTCCTCCCGGGTAGGTCAGGTTCGTGTCGTGCCGACTTTGGCGTTGGCTTCTGACACCGCGGGGATCGCTCAACTTTGAACGATCGTCCGTGTCCGAAACGTCCGACTCGTCCCCACATCGAACGACTATGGGTCGCCCGCGGCGTTCAACGTCGAACGCCGCTGGCGGGGTCGCCGCTGGCCGTCACGACACGAACCTGCCGTAATCGTGTTGACGGTCCCGGGACCCGTGGAGGACCCCCGCTGGGGAGCCCGGAAGCCGCGACAGATCGGGGAAGCCGCGGCGCCCTCTGGCCCCGGGGAGGGCCCAGACCTCCGAGCAGCGGAGAGCTCGGCAGGCCGTGGGCCCCAGTGGAGCTCCAGACGCCCTCCCTGGGGGCCCCTGTGGTTCGACGACACGGGAACAGTGAGCAGCACTTCGCGAGCGCGATGAGCTGCAAGTGGTTGCACCACGCGTGGGGGGCCGCTTGCCGCCCCGCGCAGCACCGGCGACGCCCTGCGCGGCACGGTGCGCAGCCCGAAAAGAATGCAGGTCTCCGCTCGTCGCCGCGGAGCGTATCCGTAATCTCGCCCGGCGGCGGACAGAGGGGGCCCGACGGAGGCCGACATCGAGGACTGGCGCCGGGATTGAAACACCACGTCTCCAGAGATCTGCGGTGTGGGACTCGCCTTCCGGCTGTAACTCATGGGAGCCTCCCGTACCATCTCGTTGGCTCTCGCGAATCGACGCTAGTCGACGCTGATGGGCGCTAGATCGGCGCTATCTCCCCGACTACCCGACGCTAACGGACGCCAGTGCGCTCCAAACACGGACTTGCGAGGGTACACGAGGCTCCCATGAGCCGCTGCCGAAGGAAAGGGGCTCCTTCAAGAACATGAGACCCTCCGCCGGCCAAAACAAACAGAACCTCCAAGGGCACCCTCCCCAGGGAGCACGAGAATATCCAACAAACACGAAGAACACCAGGGTATCCTCCCCGAACCGACCTCGACCTTCTGCCTCGGACCGACTGTAAGCGACACCGCCACAACCAGAGCAAGGAGCCACGGGGGTGGTGTCGTGGCGCCCCCCCCTCCCCTCCCCCTCCCCCCGCTCGCCCGAGGCCCCCCCCCTGTTCCCGACTCGGGGAGGCACCGTGGACCTCCATCGCTGCATCTTGCCACCGCTCGGGCGCCCATTTCCCGCGAATTGTTTCGCTTTCGTGCGCTAATATATTTTTCGAGAATGGTCCAAGATGTTCCTCCATGGCCCTCGCCGAGGAAAAACACACACACACACACGTCCGAGCGGCATGGAGGTGGGCCCTCTGGTGGTGGTGGTGGTGGTGGTGCCGCCTCGGGCAGCACAGCGGTGTCGTCGTCGTCACCGTCGTCGCTCGTCGTCGTCGTCTCCGCTCGTCGTCCTCTCCGCTCCGGCTTCGTCGTCGCTCGGCGCCGTGGTGGTGGTGCCGCCTCGGACAATACAGTGCCGTCGTCGGTCGCCTCCGAGGGTGCGCCCGCTCGCCCTCCCGGGGGCTGCCGCCCGCGTCAGGACGCCGAGAGACGACTACGACGCCGAACGGAAGCGAGCGACGACGACGCCGAACGACGACGAGCGACGACGACGACGACGAACGACGACGACGACGCGACGCCGCGTGACGACGACGCCGCGTGACGACGACGACGAGCGACGACGAGCGACGAAGAGCGACGACGACGACGAGCGACGACGACGACGAGCGACGACGACGACGACGAGCGACGCGCGCAGCGAGGGCCGCCCCCGGCCCGAGGGCAGCGGCGGGGGTGGGCAGCGGGCAGCAGGCAGCCGCGCGCCGCGCAGGGAGGGGGGCCTGGGTCGTCTGCGGCGGGCAGGGCAGGGTGAGCACCTCGGGCGCGATGTAGCCGACGCTCTCGACCCTCGGCCGCGCGCGGCGTCGGGTGCTCGTCTCGCCCATCGCTCATAGGCCCTTTCCATGAAGCCTACGCTCCCGACCATCGGCAGCGCGCGGCGTCGGGTGCTCGTCTGGCACATCGCTCGTACGACCTTGCCCCAGTGCTGCCCGCTGTCGTGCGCGTGCTTGTTCCGCAAGATGATCCAGGATGCTCCTCGAGGGCCCTCGCCGAGGAGAGAATGCACATGTCCGAGCGATGCTGACTCGTCTATGGGGGGGCATGCTGGGTTGAAGCTCGCTGGAGGGCAGCGAGCACGATCTGGGCTTATGGGGCGACGGAGGCGGGGGTGATGCTCGCAGGGTCAGAGCAGACCCAAGCAGCCCAGTCGTTAAGAGCGGACCTAAGATCCGAGCTTCTCGTGAATGGGGATCGCAAGGGTTGCTACTGACGGATCAAACGCGCTGGTCGAGCGTATTGAGACCTGGCCCCGGAAACAACGCTGCCCCCCACCCCCCAGCGACCTTCGGTGGCGATATCCGAATCGAACCCCCGCCTATGATCGATTCTCCTGAATCGATGGGGGGCGGGGGTAGGGTTCGGATTTCGCCGAGTTCGGCGAATTCCAAGCCCTACCCCCGCCGCTCGTCGAGTTGCCTGGATCGTGGATCGGCGAGGGTAGGTTCCGGATTTCGCCGCCGAGGGGGGGGCATAAGACGTGACGTGCACCTTTCGCGCACCTCTTGGGCCCGCGGTGGCAATTTAGGGACCATTTGGGGCCACCTTCCTGCGGGCCCCCCATCCCCCCAGGTATTGCCCCCCGCCCGTTACAGTCGGACCTGGGCCAGAAGAACATCCTTCAAGAACGTGAGACCCTCCGTCGGCCAAAACAAACATCCAGGGGCACCCTCCCCAGGATGCACGAGAACATCCAACAAACACGAAGAACACGATGGTAACCCCGAACCCACCTCGATCTTGTGCCCCAGTCCGACTGTACAGCCTGCCCGACGGTGGCGGCCCAGAGCAGACGGCGACGGCTCTGGGGAAACCAAAAAGTATCGATACCTCTACTCCCCGGGCCTCTCCTGGGGTGCTTTCTGACCAGAATCCCGAGGCGAATCCAACGGTGGCAACTAGGGCCTCCGAGGAGGCCGAAACATGCTGGACCCACGAACCCGGAAAGGGATATAGACATGTGAAATCCGCCGACCCTGTCGGCGTGTGTGAGGGGCTCCTCCGTTCGACTCGTCGTTTCCGTCGTCTCCGTTCTCCCCCTCCCAGGGCTCTCCTCATCAAGCGCGCTATCCAAAGCGAAATTAAACGACGTCGTAGTGGAGTCGAAGGGAAGCCCCTTCCCTTTGATCCCTTCCCCGCAGGGGAGGGGGTCCCGGGGGGGGTCCCGGGGAGGGTCCCGGGGGGCGTGGGGGGGGTGGGGTGGGGGTGGGGGGGCAGATGCGTTTTTCCTCGGGCGGCCTCGAAACCTACAGGCCCTCAAGAAACCCCGAGAGCGCCTCAAGAGGATCCCCAATATGACCAAAACGAAAAACAACATCATGGATGTTGCTTGCGTGCTTGAAGGACTTCAGCGTTCCCGCCACTTTCGGCTGCCAGCGCTCCAAGACGGCCCAAGATGCCCCCAATATCGTTCCCAAGCGGCCCGAAAGGTCCCTAAGACTGCCCCGCGAGGGCCGCGACGCTGTCTAAGAGGGCCCCAAGACGGCCCAAGGACGTTTCGAGCCTGCCGCCTCCAGATGGCTCCAAGAGGCCCGCAGCCGTTCGAGGCGCCTCCCAAAGGCCCCAACATGCCACCGAGAAACCTCCAAGAGGCCCCAAGAGGCTCTCAAGAGGGCCCTGAGTCAACGGAAATCGCTTCAAGATGCCCCAAATAGCCTCCACACGGCTTCAGCCGCCCCCAAGACGCCCGAAGATGCCTTCCAGACCACTCCCAAGAAGCCCCCTAGAGGCACAGTTGGTGATTTTGCATTTGTGTTTTGCAGGTTTTCAGCGTTTTCACCTCTTCCGCCGCCGACGCTAAAAGAGGCCCAAGAAGCCCTTACGATCGCTCCACGACGGCCCCATGAAGCCTCCGAGAGAGCCCATAGATATCACGATGAGGCCCCAGGTCGGTTGCGAAGGCTCCCGAGTCAACATCAAGCCGTCGTCAAACCGACCAAAGCGGGCCACGGGATACCTGAGGATCAGTCGACATAGCTCCGATTTCAGACGCTGGTAAGGCCTTCCCAAGGCTGGCACTGGTCCGCGCAACCTAAGAACCCAAGCATGGCCCCAGGCGAGCCCCAAAGGGCCCCCGAGAGGCCGCTAGAGGCCGCTAGAGGCCCCCCAAGTCCCCCCAGAGCTCCCAAGACGCTCCATCACGCACCCAAGAATACCTGAGAGGTCCCGAGAGGCTCCCGAGAGGCGCCCGAGAAATGCCCCAAGGGGCCCCGAAAGACTCCCGATAGGTCCCGAAGGAACCCCAGGGGAGTCCAACAACTGCCTCCCAAAGGCCTTCGAGAGGCTTTCACTCCCTCTCAGTGACCTATCACCCACAACCCGCTCGAGGCCCATTCCTGCTGTGATACAGCGATGGAGGAAGAATGTTGGCGGCTCCGGGCCTACGCCCGCTGGGGCGTAGGCCACACTTCAGGCTCTGGGCGTATTCGGTTTTCGTTTGTTCAGGCTTCCAACCAAGACGGCCAAACACCTCTCCAAAACTGGCCCGATACAACATGGGAGGCCTCCCGAGACGTCGGGTCAAAACGCCCAAGAGGGTTCCCGGACGGTCCAGTAGAGGGGGCATCAAGAGAAGCCCGAAGGACGGTACATCGAATTTCGAGACTTTCCCCTGAGATGCTCCCGGACACCGCTGGCAAGCTGGCAAGGACCCCAAAGCCCCTAGCCCTAGAGACCCCACGACGTGAAAATAAAGATGATGGTCATGATGATGATCATGAGTGATGGATGATGATGGTGCTGGTGATGGTGATGATGGTGATGATGGTGATGATGGTGATGATGGTGATGATGGTGATGATGGTGATGATGGTGATGATGGTGATGCTGATGCTGATGCTGATGATGATGAGTATGATGATGACGATGACGACGACGGCGGAGGCGACAACGATGATGCTGATGCTCATGGTGATGACGCTGGTGATGCTGCTGGTGGCATGATGGCGGTAAGGTGGAGGTGGAGGAACGGGAGGCAGGAGGAAGCAGCAGGAGGAAAGGGCAGAGGAAAAAGACAAATAATATGATACAAGACGAGGAGGCATGATAAAGAGCAAGCAGGAGGTCTTCGGAGCCTCTCAAAAGCTCCCAGAAAGTCTGTGAAGGCGTGAACAAAGCGTAAAAACAGGCCAAGAGAGCGTCGGGACCGCCCAGAGTAGCCCGCCACGGTCCAATATTGTTTCGAGACGGCCCACGAGGGAGTGCTCCCACTTGAACACCAGAAGGGTTTCAAGAGATAAACATCTTCCATTTCCCAAAAAGGAAAGCGTAGATGCTTCGCATAGTGTTTTTTTGGGGGGTCCTGACAGCTTTTCGAATGACCTGAGGGCCCTCCAGGATCGTCCCAGAACGGCCCATGAGGCTCTCATGAGGGCCCCAAGACGGCTCAAGAGGGCCCCCAAGACGGCCCAAGAGAGCCCACGAGGGGAAATAGAAACTTGCACGTCAAGCATTTCCCATCAAGATGGCACAGAGAGTTCCCCAGAGGCCCCCGAAGCGCCGCCCAAGAGACCCGAATAGGCCTCCGAGGCGCCCTCAGAAAGCACAGGATTTTCCCGATGCCACCCGCACAACCGTCACAACAGACGTGAACATCAACGTCACCAGCGTTGGACTCATCCCCCGAATACGTATTCGCGCAGACCCGCCAAGAGCGCGGAGTACTTTCCTTTGCCTCTCCTACTATCTCTCTCCATCCTCTGCCGACTATACCAGCATCTCTTGCTCTATGCCCTCCATCTCCGCTTCCACAATTTCAAATCGATCGAATTCGAACCTGCCAAGAAAATTAACCTATACAAATCTCCAGTCGATGAACTACCGTTCCCAGTTCCTGTGCGCTGGGCGGTGGGAGGGGTCGGCAATTTGCGCGAGGCGACGTGGCGCAAGACCCCCTCGGCGCCGGGGACCAGCCAAAGAGTCTCCTTGGCGCCGCGGGTTCCGGGGTTCGAAGAGCGGGCGTTCAGCGCGCGCCCCAGTCCCGCCGCGAACGCGGGATCCTGGGATTGCGTGTCTGGCGCTCCCGAGTCTCCAGGGCTTCGGGGTGCAACAAGGTGGGATATTCAAAATGCAGTGGTTATTTGTGACAGCGCTATTCATCAATTGAAGCTTTGACAAAAACAGTTGTACCCCCCCGGGACGGCGCTGAGAGTATTTTGCAGGCTGCAGGGGCTCCTCCTGACTCCTACAACTCTGTCTTTTCCTTCCCCTGGTTCTTTTTTTTTGTTTCCATATCTCGTGCATGACCGCCACTGGGCCGCCGCATCTTCTAAGATCCACCCTCGCCCTACAATGTTTCTTCCTCATTGTGTTTCGTTCTGGCCCGGATGGCGGCGACCCTCCACCCGCCTCGGCTGCCCTTGACTGGGCTGGTCGTGGGGGATCGCGGGTGGAACTGGGGGCTGGTCGTGGCTTGCGCTGCCTGTTTGCGTGCTTGCTTCTGCGTTGTTATCCTCCCTGCGCCACGGCCAGTACCGACAGGGGACCGCAACCCCCCCCCAGGAATTTTGGCGCGTCCCGTGGGGCTGGGAGGGGGACTCTCTGTCCCTCCCAAGCCGTGGCAGGCCATTGGGCGCGCTGTGCATGTCTCCCCCTCCCTGCTCTTGCTGATGCCGTGCTTCCTACCCCCTCGAGTTTCACCTTGAATGTTTGCCGCTTCTTCCACCCCGAGCGCCCTCTCACGCCGCCGCCGCAAAGCTCCCCTTGCGAGGATAGGGCGGGGCCTGCCCCAGGCATGCGGCTGGCTCCAGGCGTCCCCACAGCCACCTCCTAACAAAAGCATCATCATCATCATCATCATCAGCATCATCATCATCATCATCATCATCATCATCATCATCATCATCAGCATCATCATGATCATGATCATCATCATCATCATCATCACCATCACCATCACCATCACCATCACCATCACCATCACCATCACCATCACCATCACCATCACCATCACCATCACCATCACCACCATCATCATCATCATCATCATCATTATCATCATCATCATCATCATCATCATGATCATGATCATCATCATCATCATCATCATCATCATCATCATCACCATCACCATCACAATCATCAGAATCATCATCATCAGCATCATCATCAGCATCAAGTCGACATGCCACGTCCCCAAGTGGGCATGAAAACCGAAACAGATTTCCCTATTGGGATTACTTCGCTCTCACTCCCAAGTCTTCGAGACGGAAAAATAAATAAGCCTGGAGCTGGCGGTAGAGTGCGCAGCCTGGGGCACGACGGAGATCCGCGATTTCCCATGGGAACGGGGCCCGTCGCTAATCCACGCCCCCTTGACCCATGCTTGCGATCGCCTGACCCGCGTCCCCCCCCCTCCTCCGCGGCCGCCCTCTCCTCCCCCTCTCCCCCTCTTGCCTGCGGGCTGGGGGACGACTCGCAGCTCCGCAGCCCGGTGCTGTTCCACGCGCGGGCGGGTCGCCTCTGCCGCGCCGCGGGCGGACCGCCTCCGCCGCGCCGCGACGGAAACAGAAGCCAGCGCCTCGCCCGAGATATGTGCACCGTCTGCTCTGGACGCCGACGAATCCAGCTACCAAAACACGCGGACCGCCCGAGACGTCCCCGCAGACTGGGCGCGAAGGGCCCCGCGATATGGCCCCTGCGGCCCTCCCTCGGGTGCTGGAAACACCGCCTCGCCGGAGACATCCTCACAATCTGCTCTGCACGCAGACAAGTCTGGCATCCGCCTAAGCCTGGGCGCGAACGGGCCCGTGATATACCACCTGGCGGCCCCCCCCTTGGGGTGCAAACCGTCTGAGAACCTCAAGGACCCCCCGCCGAGACGGCTACAGTCGAAGTGGGCCTCAGTTGGGCCCAGGTGCCCGAGGAACACGGGGGGGAAACCCATGGAGGAGGAGGAGGAGGAGGAGGAGGAGGAGGAGGAGGAGGAGGAGGATGAAGCGAATGATGAAGAGAAGGAGAAGGAGAAGGAAAAGGAGAAGGAGAAGGAGGAGGAGGAGGATGAGGATGAGGATTCTCCCGCTCGCGCGCTAGCGAGCTGTCTCCGAGCGCGGCCGCGGCTCGCGCGCGCGGGGCGGCCCAAAATGGGCAGGCCCGTTCCGCGCGCTCGTGCCGGGGCGCCGCGCGTCAGGCGGGGGAGACCGCCTGCTCGCCGACGACGGCGAGGCAGCGCCCATCAGCCTTAGATTGGGAGAGGAGGGAGGGGGGCAGAGAAGCTGCGGAGACAGCAGGAGCTTGCTCACAGAGAATAGAAGAGGCATTCTCCCGCTCGCGCGCTAGCGAGCTGTCTCCGAGCGCGGCCGCGGCTCGCGCGCGCGGGGCGGCCCAAAATGGGCAGGCCCGTCCCGCGCGCTCGTGCCGGGGCGCCGCGCGTCAGGCGGGGGAGACCGCCTGCTCGCCGACGACGGCGAGGCAGCCATACCCGTGCTCAAGGACCTTGCGAAGTGACAAGGTTTCGGCGGGCGGCCGCAAGTAGGGCAGGCCAAGCGGCGGGGCCGACTTGGAGAAATGAAGCGACAAGGCGGTCGCTGGCGGTGGCGAAGAACAGGATCCGCGCCCGTGCGGGCTCGGGCAGCGCAGCAAGAACTGTGGAAGCGGCGGCGGCTTGCAGGTAGCGCTCAGCACTGGAAGCCCGACGCCAACGCCCCCGCCAGAAGACGCGAGGGGCGTCTTCCGTAGCGATATAGAAGTCTGTTGCGCCAGAGCCCCGCAGACATGCGGGCGTCAGGTTGAGCCCCTGACCCGCTTTGGCAAGAGGGACGCCCAGGGCCGAAAGCAAATGATTCCACCGAGTACGGAAGCCGCTCGCACCGAAAGGGGCGAGAGGATCGGTGGAAGCCAACCGCCCAAACACTTGATTCAGAATCTTCACCGTGCCCCGATCGGAGCAGCGAGCATGCTGCGTCGGGTACGTTCTCCTGGTCTTTGGAACAAGAATCGAAAGAAAAGCATCCCCTTCAACTTCGAGGCGGTCGCAAGGAAGCGACAAGTCACAGCGGCGTGACGCCAGCAGCTCGCCAGGCCTGAGGAACATCGTAAAGCCCATGAGCAGCAAGGCCGCCATCACAGGCCAGTCCCAGGCGAAACAGAGACCGACCATAGCGCGCAGCAGAGCGCGAGGTAAGGGCGGGCGGAGCTTTGGCGGCTCCGCGAGCTTCCATTGTTTCGCTACGTCCCAAGCTTCTGTTAGAAAGGCCTTCCAATGCGGATGAGCGCTCTGGATTCCCAAGATGGCATGAACCAGAATATAATGAGGGAAACCTGCATCATGAAGCCACACGCCGAAGGTCGCGAGGAAGCGGGCGAGAAGTAGCCCGCTACGGTAAAGAGTGGCGGGCGGCACGCCAGTGTGTTCTGCTAACCACAGTTCGAACGCATCAATCGATCTCGAGCGACGATCGAGATACGCGGAGGTGAGGTGAGAATCGCGCACGAAGGGAGTGCGCGGAGGGCGAGCGGGCGCGGAAGGCGCAGCCCGACTAAGCCCTTGGCCTGCGGTCGGCGCCGCGGCTCCCAGAGAGATGCAGAGGCCGCAGACGCACCACAGGATGAGCGCAGGGCGGCCAGGGCTGGGAGAGCTGATCAGCGTGGCGGCCCTCCTGCTCCTGGACGCGTAGAAGGGCGGAACGAGGGTGTCCCGCCCGTCGGTCTCGAACCCCGACGCCTCCGCCAGCATCGCCCGCGCCGAGGTGAAGGATCCGCCCATGTTACGGTGAGCACGGCGAGCCCCTGCTTCGATGTCGGCGGGCAGAGCGTCCCCTCCCTCGAGGGTCGCCCAGTCAAAGGGCGGGCGCGGCTCGGCGCGCGCAGCTGCGGCCGATTCGGCGAGCTCGGAACGAGCTGCCGAGGACGTGAGGCCCGAATGATGTGGAACGGGCACCACCTCCGCGAACGCGTCGAGGATCTCGGACGGAGGGGAATGAGATCCCCACAGCGCTGCTGGGATGGCGCCGTGACCGTCCTGCACGTGGTACAGAAGGTCGAAAAGGCAGGCCAACTTGCCCGCGCGCCTCCTGTGCTCGATCTTTGAGCCGAGCCCGATGCCACGGATGGCGCCCGCCCCCATGGCTTGGAGGTCAGCGCCCGCGGGGATAGCCTCGGGCTCGACGGCGGCCACGTAAGGATGCAACCACGAGGCTTCGTCGATCGGCTCGGCGCCGCCTGTCTGAAACAGGCGCTTATAGGCGTGCAAGGCCTGCAGGAGGCAGTGCAGGTCATCTCTGCCCTCGGGCTCGGCGGCCCCTGCGGGTGCGAAAGACCTCAGCCACGACGCCGCGCTCTGGAAGGCAGCTTGCCAGGCGGGTCCCCACCTCACCACTGTGACCTTCTCACCGCCGAGGTTGAGACGCCACGCTAGGGCGGTGGCGGCCCCTGGAGGCAAGGGCTGCTCAACGGCCGCGGAGGCCGTGCGCCGCGCTGCGAAGGCTGCAGCCGCGGCGCTCCCAGCGTCGCCGCTGTGGGAGCCGCTGGGATGCAGCTCGTGCCCTGAATCTCGGCCAGGCGCGGGGCCGCTCGAAGACCCCCTTTCCTCGGCGGCACGCCCTCCGCCCTGCGGGGCCGCAACAGCATCGCTGGAGGAGCGCGTGCCTACCGAAGACGGAGGGGCCTGAGCAGCGGAGTCCGCGCGGGAGCTGCCTGCGTGGGCGTCGCCCGAGCTCGCATCATGGCGGGACGTGGCTGGCCGCTGCGCAGTAGCGGGGCTCGGGCGCCGCTTCGGAGCGACTCGAGGGGAGCGCACCTCGCGACGCCGAGGCGACGTCGCCTGACGCGAAGGCGCGCGAGAGGAGCCGCGCGCGACGGCCCGACTAAGCCCCTGGCCTGCGGTCGACGCGCGGGATCGCGACGCCGCACGCCCACCAGAGTGGTGAGGGGGCGGCGGCGGCGGCGGGGGCACGGGCCGCGGAGTCTCGGAGCCTAGACGCGCGCCGCGGCCCCGAGAGCGACTGCGAGCCGAGGCCCGAGCGGCGGGCGGAGAGGCCCCCGAGCGGCGAGGGAAAGCCGCCTGCAGGCGGCGGAGGACCTCGGGGTTCAGGCCCGCCACGACGCGCTCGAGGTCCATCGAGGAGTCTGCGAGGGCACTCAGCACGACGTCCTCGAGCTCCGTCGGAGAGTCCTCGTCGCACGCGGGCTCCGCTCTCGAGCGGCTGCGAACGCTCGCGGGCGGGGACCCGTCAGGAGTGTGCGGGCCCTCCGATGCCTCCCCCGCAGGCGGCTCCGACGGCTCCTCGGGCGAGATCGGGCCGTCGACGGGAGGCGACGAGCAGCCCCCCGAGGGAGAGGTGCGGTCGGTCCCGTACGGGTTTGGAGACCGCGTACGGCTGCGGGCAGGGCTGCGGCTCCGCGGTGGGGAGCCCACTCCCGCGGCGGAGCTGGGGCGTGCCGCGCCTGCCCAGCGGCGCGCATTGGCAGTGCGACGCGCCCTGCGGCCAGGCGCCGTGGCGGCCCCCCCCTCAGGGGCGGGGAGCGCCGCCATCGAAGCCCGCCGCTGCCTGGCGGCGCGCCTGGTGCGCGCGGCGCCCGTGCGCGAGGCGGAGTGCGGCGCGTGACCACCGCGGTTGGGCTGGTCCTCGACCGCTTCATCCCGCGGGCCCAGGCGGGCGCGGACCGCGCGCCGCTCACGACGGCTGAAGCTGGACGCAGGGTCGTCGGCGGGCCTTGCCAAGGCGCGCGGGTCCTCAGCCTCCACCTCGGCCAAGGAGCGGCCAGTGGACGACGCGGGTGCGTCCCCAGCACGAGCGGCACGTTCTGCGATGGCGAGGCCCGTCGAGACCTCAGCGTTGTGCAGGACGGCGCGCAAGGTCTTGCGCCAATCCCGACCCAGCTGGACGGGAGCAGTGCGCGGCAAGCCCGCGGCCTCTCGACTGGCGGCCTCGCGCACGCGTCGGAAGTAGGCGCGATCGGCCATCCCTTCCGCGAGCTCGGCACGAGCGACGGCACGCTCTCCTTCGCCGCGTGCAGGAGCCTGCACCGTGCGCCTGGTGGCGTCGGCACGCGCGGTGCGGAGTGCGTCGAGCTCCACGCGGCCGCGCGACACGGCGGAGACGAGGGTGGCATCCGACTCAGCCGCCCGCGTCGCGAGGGCAGACGAAACCCCGCCCCTCGGGAGAGGCGCGCCCGAGGCGGGGAGGGCAGCCCGAGGGGCCAGCTCGGCGCTCGCAAGGGCGACCCGCGAGGAGACCGCCTCTTCGAGTGCCTGAAGGGCCATGGTCGACCCTGGAGCCAGCTTGCCCTTGCGGGCGCCCTTTCCTGCCGCCTTGGCCCGGGCGTAGGCGCGGGCGGCAGGACCGTCGCCGCCCGTGCTAGGAACATCGGGCGGCGCGGCGGCCTGCGAGACGGCCTGGAGCAACACTGACTTGGCGTCACAGAGCTGCTTCCACTTCAGCGCGCGGGCTGCTCGCTCGTCGGCGCCCAGGTGCGCGGGAGTCCTGTCTGGATGGTAGACTAGGGACTGGCGCCTGAAGGCGGCCTCAATTGTGCCGCGCGAGGCCCCGTCCACTACGCCAAGCAGTTGGCGAGAGGCGCTCACCCTGGCCGCTCGCTGGAAGGTGCGGGGGGTAGCTGCAGAGGCCCCCTTTGGCGCTTCCCGCGAGCCGACGCGCGACGAGCCCACCCCGATAGCAGGCGGAGGGGCCGCCGCGGCCTTGGAGCGGAGGGCCAGTGGCGGAGCACGCTTGGCGGCCTGGGGAGCCGATCCTGCGCTGGCGGCGCCAGGGTCGGGGCCGGGCGAGCCGCCCTCCGCGGAGGCAGACGCTTTTGGCGTGGCGTCTGCCGAGGACGCGAGAGGCCGTTCGCTGTCAGCGAAGAGCGCGTTGCGAGGCCCGCGACGCTCTCCGCTGGCGAGAGCAGCTTCAATGCTGCTCTCGGCGGCGCCCGAGGGGTCAGGTGCCTCCCCCTGGGCGCCGTCGCTGGCGGCGTCGGCGGTCATCCCCGCGCCCTCCGAGGGGGGGGGGGCGGCCGCCCAGCGGTGGCTGAGCAGCCCCTCGGGGCCTCGAGCCACAAGCTGCGCAACAAATCGGCCCCAGAGACAAGTAGGGAATGACGAACGGGAGTCGGCGTACGCAATGCAATCAAAGCGAGTAAATTCTCCTCTCTCTGCTTCAACTAACCAGGCGGGAGGGTCACGGGACGGGGGCCTCACCGCACGGTTCCGCGTGGGGTCGTCGGCCCTGTGCACGTCCGTAGGCACGTACATGCCTCCCATATATAAACCTCCTCCTATCACATAGGGCAAAGTGGTCGAAAGAACGTGAGATAGACCAGGAGAGCTACTGCGCCCGTGAGCGGTCGCGCCCAAAGCCACTTTTGAATCCAAGAGAACGGGGATACGAGAGTCAGGGAGGCGAATACAGCAGTACTTGCACAAGCTCTTATACACCGTTGTCTCAAGGATATTGATGTGACGGGGCATGCGAAACTCCCATTTGTACGCGAGCCGAAAGCGCAGCGCCTCTGATAGCTCGGTGACCCAACGCGGCGCGACGGGGGGCTCAATAGAAGGGAGCCCCAGGTCGCGATGCAGTTGGGTGAGCTCAGGGCCCAAGGGCACGCCGCGGCTGAGTACGGCGAGGAGGCTCCGATTGTGCAGGATCGTGTGCCACCCCCCGTGCTCCGATCTGCGCCACAGCTCGGCGGAGAGCTGCGGGCTGATAGGAGCGCGGACAACGCCCCCCCAGCCGAGAGACGCGTCCGCACCGAACACCTCGGGGCAAGGCTGCGCCCGAAGGTCGGTTATAGCCGTAAAGGCTAAAAAGGTGCAGGCCAAAAGCTCGTCGCGAACAGAAGGAGGCAAGTCGTATTCAATGCCCTCCTCGGTCGCCAGGCGCGACAGGAAGTTGTAGACGTGCGTGAAAATGGCGAGCATCGGACGGCGATAGAGGAACACCTGGACCCAGCAGCCCACAAGAGAGGCTAACAGGGAGCGTGTGGTGATGCCGAGGTAGATTTGGATCAGGGTCAGCCTGCACAAGGCCACCGTCCGCACTAAGGGAGCGCAGACGATGCCTATGCGCCCTTCCACCTCGGCGCCCACCACCACCTTGTGCGTTTCGCCGCGCGCGCGCTTGCCTGGATGCTGAATCAGGCCCACGCGCGGGTAGCCTGCATCGCAGGCGGCGAAGACCTCACGATCACGACGACAGGGGTCGTCGGGGCGAGGAGCGGAGCCATGCCACGAGAGCTTCTGAAAACCTGTATGGTCATCAATATTCAGCATCTCGACAAACGGGCCCCGCGGGAAGGGCGAGCGGTGGACAACCTGCTCGTGAGGCCGCAAGGCCCCGAAGCTGTGCAAGACGCCTTCATGTGCAGAGTTGGCAATCTCCACCGCCATGTTGTCGCCCATCGCTAGAGCATTGAGGCAAGGCGCGACGTCCACACCTTCGAGCTCGGGGCGCCAGGCTCGAAAGGCCTTGAAGCGGGATGATGGCAGACGAACGCGAAGGGCGTTACGCCTGGCGCGCGCGGGAGGAACGCGGAAAGTGTAGTAAAACTCCCGTAGGTCGTCGCAAGAAACTGCCAGCCACTCCCCAGGCGCCAGACCCAAACGGCACAGCAGGAAACCCTGGCCAAGGCGCTGGGTGCTGGATGAGATTGAGGCACAGCGGCTGTTCACGACCGTTGGGTTCAGGATCAGCCTGTCGTAGTCGCTGTCCTTCGGTACCCTGAAAGCTCCGCAGGCTTCATCCCAGGCGAGGTCCGAAGCAGGAGTCAGGTACAGGGCGCCGCAGGCATCCCACTTCTGGAGCAGGGCCCACAGCTCGGCGCGGTCCATATGGACACGCGCCCCCTTTTGGCCAGCAGGCCACTCTGACGCCGGGAGCCGCATCTCCTCTGGATTGATGAACGCTTCGCGGACTCGAGCGTCAGAGAGAAATGGAATGGGATCAAACACTGGCGAATAATCCCACTTAATGCGAGACGCCCTGACTTTTAAATCGAAGGGCTCGACCTGGGTGGAGTCCCAAGCCGCCGCAGACGCCAGCGAACCAGGCACGGAAGGAGCGCTGGTCGGGCAGTGCCGCATGGGGGCGGGCACGGAAGAAGAGGAGGTGAAGGAGGCCTCCAAAGCTGCAACATGGGTGGCCAGGCCATGGAGCGAGACCTCAGTAGAGTCGAACTTGGCGAAGGCTCGACCTAAGTCGCTCTTGCCACCACGGGCGAGGCGAACTGCGATCCGACACAACCGTTCGATACGGGTGCGGACGCCCTCCTGGCAGGGCGAGACCGTGGCACGGACGCGAGCCTCGGCGGGAGCGAGGCTAGGATGACCCAAAGTGAGCCAGTTCAACGCAATAACAGAATACTGCGCGAGCGTCCGCGCCGCGCGCCGCAATCTCCAGCGCTCCCTGCGCCTCGCCGACAAGCCGTCAGGCGGGGGACCAAGAGGTGGAGCAGGCGGGCACGGCCAAGGATCGCGGGGAGGCGGCCCCAAAAGGTACGGGTCGTCCCGGTCCATTGCACGCATAGATGAGCGGGAGAAAGATCCAAGAGAACATCGAGCACCCATCCCAACCTGGGACAGCGCTGCCGCCCAGTGGGTGATATCAATGTTCGCACCTGGAAACAGGCGCAGCAAGGCAGACAAGTCAGCGACAAATGGCGCGACGTTGGCAAGAGCAGCAGGGGTGCTTGAAGGAGAACAAGCACCAGCAAGAACACCAACCTCAGGGGCTGCAGGCCCCATGGGGGGAGCGCTCGACTGAGGCAGGTGACGGCCAAAATGGCCGAATGGATCCGAGGGGCGGTTCGGAGCAGAGCGAGGGGCGTGGTGGCGGAACGTACTCCTCCCTGCGGGGCCGCAACAGCATCGCTGGAGGAGCGCATTCCTACCCTCACGCCCTCGCTGCGCCCAAACACGCCTAGCAGCCATAGCAGCGTCGGTGCAGACTGTCTGCGGCGGCGTACCTCGGCCACGCGAAGGCCCCCCCTCCAAGAAGGCGGGCGCCAAGGGCATCTTCAGTCCTTCTTGGGCACCGCCTTCGGGGCCTTGGGAGCACCCTGAGATTTGAAGGGGGGCTTTGAGACCTTGGGCTGCTTGGGCTGATGAGGTGGATGCTTGGGGAGCGCGACGGCGCGCTCGGCGTCGAGGCGCGCCCGAAATGCTTGCAGCTCCTTCATGTATTCGCCCTGCGCCGACAGCCAGCGAGGATCCACTAGGGGTGAAAACGGGGTCTGGGCCTCGCGCTCCGTGTGACGACTGGTCACGCGACACGGGGGAGGCTCCAGCCCCGTGAGGAACCAAGCGGCCTCGAGGTAGCCGCGGTCCCCCGCCAACTGGTCGATGAACATGCACTGGCAAGTCAGCAAGGTCTGGACCCTCTCGGGGTTGCCCTCCTCGCAGGCCCGCCACAGCTCGGCGCTGAGGAAGGCAAAATGCGTCAACAACTCGTGCGTCGACGGCTGAGCCCCGAGGGGGCTGTGCTCGCGAAAGTACTGATGCATGGCCATGGGGGTCACGGCGCTGACTTCCACGCCCAGAACGCGGGCCAAATTCTCCCTCATCAGTCCTCGCACGTCGGGGCCGTGCTGCATCAGCGCTTGCTGCCACTCGCGCCTCCGAGCGATTCCCCCCATCTGAGCCGATGCGTGCGCGGGGTCGCCCGAGGTCGCGGGCGGAGTTTGAGCTTGGTCGCTCAGGGTCCCCAGAAGCGGGTGGAAGGCTGGGCGATGGCCCCGCCCCTGCTGCAAGGAAAGGGACTGGTGCAGGCACTGAAGCATGAGGCTGAAGTCCGTCGGATTGGCCGCAAGGGGCGGCTCTAACCCGTCGGCGCCGCCCGCCTCGGCAAAGCCGTCGACCGCAGCGGGATGGGCTAGCCCAGGCGGCGGCGGGGGGCCCATCGGTCCGAAAGCGGACGAAGGGGCCCGAGGGACAGCAGAAGAGCGCGCCTTCTCCCACGCCGAGACCAGCGCGGAGGTGGGTCCCTTGGGGCGCGCGGAGACCCGATGTGGGGCCACGGGCGCGTGGGACAAGACGGCCTCGATCCCCGCAGGATCCAGCCCGAGGCGCGCCGCCTCGTCGCTGAAAAGCTGAGGCACCTCGGGCCGAGCGCTCCGGGCAGCCGGAGCGGGGCCCAGCGGTTCGGGTCCGCCGACCATCGTGGAGGCCGCGTGGGCTGCAAGCAAGGCGCGCATTTCGGCAGCTACCTCGGCGCGGGTCATGGGAGCCCCGTCGTCCAGAGACGCCGCAGGAGCACCAGGAGCAATCGGAGCAGGACCCGCGACCCGTGGCGGCGCGGCGGCGCCAGCGCGCTTGGCGGGCGGGCCGCGCGGCGCTCCAGCGACCGCGGGGGCTCGCGCACTTGGGGCCGCGCGGTCGGCTTCCCCGTCGGCCGCGAACCCCTCGGGCTCCTCCATCTCGTCGGCAGAGTGGTAGGGGGTAGCCCGATCGGCCCCTGGGAGAGGCTCTTCCCCTGCGGTAGGCGGGGCGCCGTGCAAACGAGCGTAGCCCTCGCGAAGCACCCGAACCCCCGAAGGATGCGGCCAATAGACGCGGCTGCGCACCTCGGCGAAGGGAACGATGCCTGCGTCGTCGCCGACCTCTAGAGGGTACAGCGACTCGAGCTCGAGCTCGGCAACCTCGATATCTATAACGAGGACGGATGCGGTAGTGGCGAGCGGCCGTGAAGCGGCCCCCTGGAGCTGGACGTCCACTAGCTGGAAGGGGCCTATCATCCCAGCAAAGCCATCCGCCTCGGCAGCCTCGAGCTCCGCTGTAGAGCGAAAGGCACCAGGCAGGGCCAGCAGGATGCCCCCTTCTCGAGAGGCGAGGGGGATAGCCGCCCAGCTGGTGTCGCCGTCGTCTAGGCGCCATCGTGCGTAGTCGCGCGCCGTGGGCGCAGCGAAAGGGTAGAGCTCGGGCCAAAGGGGCCCTCCGCCAACTGGTGGCAGCTCCGCCATCAGTGGGCGCCGCCGTGGACGCCGCCGCCCGCACGCTGGGCGTCTGCCCGCTCGAGCGCTTGAGGTCGAGGCGGAGCCCCGTAGGCCAGCGCTCGCGCCGCACGGCGGTCCTGCTCAGGTGAAGCAGAAACCGCGCCGCGCGGCCAGGCGAAGGGCCAGAGCCTCCGCCACACGTACGGGCCCAGCAGCCCGAGGCAGCAGCCCGCGCAGGCGCTGCAGGCGGCCGTCACCCAGAGGAGGGCGGCGACCGTGCTGAGCAGCCAGGGAGAGACCCCGCCGCTCAGGTCCACCGCCAGCCCGAGGCAGACGGTGGGGCAGGTGGAACCCGCCGAAGGGAGAGGGCAGGAGGCCCCCTCGCCCTCGGACGAGTCCGCCTGCAGGATGGACCAGGCAGGAGCTGGAGGCCCCTGGTCCTGAAGCACAGAGAGGGGGGCAGCCACGAGCCGCTCGTAGAGCGCGGCCCGCAGCCCCCTGAACAAAATCTCCCCAGCGCCCTGGAGAGC
Organism: Prorocentrum cordatum; assembly: GCA_963575745.1. Classification (NCBI taxonomy): domain Eukaryota; class Dinophyceae; order Prorocentrales; family Prorocentraceae; genus Prorocentrum; species Prorocentrum cordatum. Next base: position 150,408 of record CAUYUJ010018880.1, on the reverse strand, counting down.
CGCTTGTGCGACCGCCTGCATAAGGCGCCCGCACGCGCGGCCGACGGGGGGCACTTGGGCAGAGAAGCTGCGGAGACAGCAGGAGCTTGCTCACAGAGAATAGAAGAGGCATGAGGAGCAGGAGCAGGAGGAGGAGGAGGAGAAAAGGACGCGGGGCGTCGCGAGAGAATGGGGAGGAGGAGGAAGAGGAGGACGAGGAGGAGGAGGAGGAGGAGGAGGAGGAGGGGGAGGAGGAGGAGGCAGAGGAGGATGAGGAGGAGGACGAAGAGGAGGAGGAGCAAACTCCTCCTCCTCCTCCTCCTCCTCCTCCTCCTCCTGATCCCTCCTCCTCCTCATCGTTCCTCCCTCCCTCCCCCCCTCCCTCCCTCCTCCTCCTCCTTCTCCGCCTCCGCCCTGGGGGGGCATCTGGGGGCGTCGCCAGGACCTCTTTCAGGTGCCTGCCCTGGAAGGGCCCGTGGCCAGCCAGGCACGTGTACAGGAGCACCCCGGCGCTGAGACAGTCGACCTCGTGGCCAGGAGGAGGAGGAGGAGGAGGAGGAGGAAGAGGAGGAAGAGGAGGAGAAGGAGGAGGTTGCTGAGGGCGAGAGGGGGGAAGGGCGAGAAAAGGAGCAACCCTGTGCCCAGGATTCTAAACCCCTCGGGGATAAGAAAGTTCGGGGTTTGGGAAGGGGGGGAGGAGGGAGAGGGGAGATGGGAGAGGGGGAAAAAAAGATTTCGGAAAAATGATGCCACCGAGGAACCCCACGTACTTACATTATGGCTGGAGTGATGATAGCTGAAGTGAAGCATGTGAGAATGATGCTGGTGGCCGTTGCCCCGCCGACATCGTTGGTGACGCCAGTCAAGAGGAGAGGAGGGAGGAGAGTGGAGAGGAGAAGTGCCGCGCCCACCACACTTTGCGAGCCCAAAACGGATAGCGACCGCACCCCCAAGGCACCCCCTGTGGCGACTAGGAAATACAAAGCCTGCCACACCAACGCACCCCCTGTGGCGTCGAGGAAGTGTCACGCCTGCCGCTCTTTGCGGGCCCTGAGCGGATCGCGACCGCACCCTCAGCGCACCCCCTGTGGCGTCAAGAAAATGCCACGCCTGCCACGCTTTGCGAAGCCGAAACGGATAGCGACCGCACCCCCAGCGCACCCCCTTGTGGCGTCGAGAAAGGCCACGCCTGCCACGCTTTGCGAGGCCGAAACGGATAGCGACCGCACCCACAGCGCACCCCCTGAGGCACCGAGAAAATGCCACGTCTGCCACACATTGCGAGCCCGAAACGGATAGCGACCGCACGCCCAACGCACCCCCTGTGGCGTCGAGGAAGTGTCACGCCTGCTACGCTCTGCGAGGGCGAACCGGATAGCGACCGCACCCCCAGTTCCGTCTGTGGCGTCGAGAAAAGGCCACGTCTGCCACACGCTGCGAGCCCGAAACAGATTGCGACCGCACCCCCAGCGCACCCCCTGTCCAGAAACTGCCACGCCTGTAGGCTTTGCGACAGTGTCGTGGGTAGCGGCCGCGCTCAGAGACCCCCCCCGCACCCCCTACGGTGTCCAGAAGGTGCCACGCCTGCTAGGCTTTGCGACGGTGTCGTGGATAGCGGCCGCGCTGAGAAACCACCCCATGCGTATCCCCTATGGGGTCCAGAAAGTGCCACGCCTGTAGGCTTTGCGACAGTGTCGTGGATAGCGGCCGCGCTGGGAGACCACCCCCTGCGTACGCCCTTATGGTGTCCAGAAAGTGCCACGCCTGCCAGGCTTTGCGACAGTGTTGTGGATAGCGGCCGCGCTGAGAGACCACCTCCTGCGCACCCCCTATATGGTGTCCAGAAAGTGCCACGCCTGCCAGGCTTTGCGACAGTGTCGTGGATAGAGGCCGCGCTGGGAGACCACCCCCTGCGCACCCCCATATGGTGTCCAGAACGTGCCACGCCTGCTGGGCTTTGCGACAGTGTCGTGGATAGCGGCCGCGCTGAGAGACCACCCCCTGCGCACCCCCTTATGATGTCCAGAAAGTGCCACGCCTGCCAGGTTTTGCGACAGTGTCGTGGGCAGCGGCCGCGCTCAGAAACCACCCCCTGCGCACCCCCTATGGTGTCCAGAAAGTGCCATGCCTGCATGGCTTTGCGACAGTGTCGTGGATGGCGGCCGCGCTGAGAGACCACCCCCTGCGCACTCCCTATGGTGTGCAGAAAGTGCCACGCCTGCTAGGTTGAGCGACAGTGTCGTGGATAGCGGCCGCGCTGAATGACCACCCCCTGCGCACCCCCTGTGGTGTCCAGAAAGTGCCACGCCTGCCAGGCTTTGCGACAGTGTCGTGGATAGTGGCCGCGCTGAGAGACCACCCCCTGCGCACCCCCTATATGGTGTCCAGAAAGTGCCACGCCTGCAAAACTTTGCGATAGTGTCGTGGATAGCGGCCGCGCTGAGAGACCACCTCCTGCGCACCACCTTTATGGTGTCCAGAAAGTGCCACGCCTGCTAGGCTTTGCGACAGTGTCGTGGGTAGCGGCCGCGCTGAGAGACCACCTCCTGCGCACCCCCTATGGTGTCAAGATGTGCTGTGCTGTGCAGTGCAGTGCTGTGCTGTGCTGAGGTGCTGTGCTGTGCTGAGCTGAGCTGTGCTGTGCTGTGCTGAGATGAGCTGTGCTGTTCTCAGCTGTGCTGAGCAGTGCTGTGCTGTGCTGTATACGTGCTGTGTGTCAATGTGCTGTGTGCTGTGCTGTGCTGAGCTGTGCTGTGCTGTGCTGTGCTGCGCTGCGCCGTGCTGCGCTGTGCTGTGCGAGAGGGAGAAGGAGGAAGAGTGAGGAGGAGGAACGCGGGTGCGACGCAGGAAGGACGAGAACCAGAACCCCACTAAGCATGTGGGGAAAAACAAGTGTTTCGGACCTATCAAATCCTTATCTAAGCACCGTAGTAACACATTAATGCTTTCAAATCGACATGTGGGGTAGCTCATGCGGCCATTTCTCCAGCGATAGTAATTAAGCCGCGGTGGTAGTCAAGATCGGCCTCGCCGCCCTCGACCCGCACACCAAGAATGACTTGCCCGGGGATAGTCATGGTACTAGCCGGCCGCTCTGCGGTTGATCGGGAGTTTCTGTATATAGAAGAAGGTGCGTGCGCTTGTTGGCGAGGGTGAGGATGAGGTCCTCCTCCTCCTCCTCCTCCTCCTCCTCCTCCTCCTCCTCCATCCTTCTCTTGCCTCCGTCTGTCCTCCTCCACCCCACAGCTCCATCATCTTTCCTCCTCCTCCTCCTCCTCCTCCTCCTCCTCCTCCTCCTCCTCCTCCTCCTCCTCATTCCTCCTCTGGGCACCTCCCCCGGGGCGCGGATCCACCGGATCTGTCCGGATCTGTCCGGAAACGGTGCCGGAGGCCGCTCTGGGCTCCTCTGGGCACCTCCCCCGGGGCCGGTTTTGTGAGGATGTCTCAAGCGAGGGCGCCGGTTTGGGATTCGTCGGCGGATCCACCGGATCCAGCGGATCTGTCCGGAAACGGTGCCGGAAGCCGCTCTGGGCTCCATGGGCACCTCCCCCGGGGCCGGTTTGGGATTCGTCGGCGGATCCACCGGATCCAGCGGATCTGTCCGGAAACGGTGCCGGAGGCGCTCTGGGCTCCTCTGGGCACCTCCCCCGGGGCCGGTTTTGTGAGGATGTCTCAAGCGAGGGCGCCGGTTTGGGATTCGTCGGCGGATCCACCGGATCCACCGGATCTGTCCGGAAACGGTGCCGGAGGCCGCTCTGGGCTCCTCTGGGCACCTCCCCCGGGGCCGGTTTTGTGAGGATGTCTCAAGCGAGGGCGCCGGTTTGGGATTCGTCGGCGGATCCACCGGATCTGTCCGGAAACGGTGCCGGAGGCCGCTCTGGGCTCCTCTGGGCACCTCCCCCGGGGCCGGTTTTGTGAGGATGTCTCAAGCGAGGGCGCCGGTTTGGGATTCGTCGGCGGATCCACCGGATCTGTCCGGAAACGGTGCCGGAGGCCGCTCTGGGCTCCTCTGGGCACCTCCCCCGGGGCCGGTTTTGTGAGGATGTCTCAAGCGAGGGCGCCGGTTTGGGATTCGTCACCGGATCCACCGGATCTGTCCGGAAACGGTGCCGGAGGCCGCTCTGGGCTCCTCTGGGCACCTCCCCCGGGGCCGGTTTTGTGAGGATGTCTCAAGCGAGGGCGCCGGTTTGGGATTCGTCGGCGGATCCACCGGATCTGTCCGGAAACGGTGCCGGAGGCCGCTCTGGGCTCCTCTGGGCACCTCCCCCGGGGCCGGTTTTGTGAGGATGTCTCAAGCGAGGGCGCCGGTTTGGGATTCGTCACCGGATCCAGCGGATCTGTCCGGAAACGGTGCCGGAGGCCGCTCTGGGCTCCTCTGGGCACCTCCCCCGGGGCCGGTTTTGTGAGGATGTCTCAAGCGAGGGCGCCGGTTTGGGATTCGTCGGATCCGGATCCAGCGGATCTGTCCGGAAACGGTGCCGGAGGCCGCTCTGGGCTCCTCTGGGCACCTCCCCCGGGGCCGGTTTTGTGAGGATGTCTCAAGCGAGGGCGCCGGTTTGGGATTCGTCACCGGATCCACCGGATCTGTCCGGAAACGGTGCCGGAGGCCGCTCTGGGCTCCTCTGGGCACCTCCCCCGGGGCCGGTTTTGTGAGGATGTCTCAAGCGAGGGCGCCGGTTTGGGATTCGTCGATCCAGCGGATCCACCGGATCTGTCCGGAAACGGTGCCGGAGGCCGCTCTGGGCTCCTCTGGGCACCGCCCCCGGGGCCGGTTTTGTGAGGATGTCTCAAGCGAGGGCGCCGGTTTGGGATTCGTCACCGATCCAGCGGATCTGTCCGGAAACGGTGCCGGAGGCCGCTCTGGGCTCCTCTGGGCACCTCCCCCGGGGCCGGTTTTGTGAGGATGTCTCAAGCGAGGGCGCCGGTTTGGGATTCGTCACCGGATCCAGCGGATCTGTCCGGAAACGGTGCCGGAGGCCGCTCTGGGCTCCTCTGCTCCCCGCGCCGGGGGTGAGGATGACGGTAGTTCCACAGAAACTCCCCCAAACGAAGGGACTGAGGGGGGTATCCTTTATTATCCGGGGGATGCGGTTATGATGGAGGATGGAGGAGAGGCGCGGGGGGAGGGCGACGGGAGGAGGCAGAAGAGCGAAGGGCAACGAGAGGAGGGTGACGGGGAGGAGAGCGACGGTGAGAAGGGTGACGGGGAAAAGGCGGCGGGAGGAGGGCGACGGGGCTGAGGGCGACGGGATGGAGGGAAAGGGAGGAGGAAGGAGAAAGGTGCAGGAGAAGCGGAGGATGAGGGACTTTGGGGGCGGAGATTCCAACCAGGCTGATTACGCTGGGGTCAATCCTTGTGGCCGTGGAGTGTGGCTCAAAGGCGGGGGCCCCATGACATGGCGTCGGCGAAAAGATAATGAGGCGGGGGTTCGAGGAGGAGGAAGGAGGGGGGGGGGAGGCAGGCGAGGGCGAGGGGGGACGAAGGAGGGTGCGGGGGATAGGACTCCGAAGGATGAACGAAAACGCTCGAAATCTTGACCTCTGGCGGCTTGGCTCGCTCGCGGCAGCGAGCGACTCCAACCCCTCATCTGGGCCAGACAGACAAGCAGGAAGGGTTTGAACCAAGCTGGTAACCGTGAACCGGCGGATCCTGCAACCGAACCGCCCAAACCAGAGCCCAAACCGGACCAACTGAAACTGAATCGGCCGGTGCGAACCGAACCTGCCGATCGAAACCAGCCCGAACGGCCAACCCGAACCGGCGGAACCGAACCAGCCCCCAGGTCCCGCACTCGGGGACCCCGCTCTGGGGTACACCACGAAACGGCCCAAGAGGGCTCCAGGGCGGCGCAGGAAAGTTCAAGATGGCCAGAAGAAGGCCCCCGCTCCCCAAAGAGCTTCGCGACGGCCCCAAGAGGCCCCCCAAAGAGCTTCGCTTCGCGACGCCCCCGACGGAGGAGGAGAATTTGTTTAACATCCACAAGCTGCCACGTACACCTGTGGGGGTGGCGAATGCCCCACAAGGCCAGGAGAAAACCTCCTGGGCAAGAAATTAGACACACGACTGTGACGGCACAGACACGGGCCTCCAGGGAGCATTTGCTCACCCAGCCAGATCATCAATCAGAAAGAATGTGGACAGACAAACTGGCCAGTTCAATCCGACTCACTCTCAGGCCCAAGCTTTGGCCGCCCGAGAGGATGGACATACAAGGGCAAGGAAGAGGAAGCACAACCCGCGGGTGAAAGAACCCCCGAGCTGGCCTCCCCATCAAGGACAGATGCGCCAGAATTTGGCACATCACCATGCATCCCTCCTCCCTCCGACGGCGGAAGCTCGACGACGACATCCTCCTCCACAGCTTGGGCGAACGCCGAGCTGCTCGCCGCAAAGGACTCCATCCCTCGGGCCTGCTCGCGCGAGCCCCTCCTGGAAGCCGCCTCCTCGAAGCGGAGACCGATCGCCACGCGGCGAAGGGAATCGACGGGATCGTCGTCACCGTCATCAGGCGGGGGCAGAGGATCGAACGCGGACAGCTGCACGGACGCACCAGGCAGATCGGCAGGGAGGCCGACCCTAAGCAATGGCTTACGCGGGTGGACCCCCCCTCAGGAGGAGAAAGGAGGGAGGAGGGAGGAGGGAGGAGGAGGAGGAGGAGGAGGAGGAGGAGGAGGAGGAGGAGGAGGAGGAGGAGGAGGACGGAAGAGGACGGAGGAGGGGGGAGGGAGGGAGGGAAGAGTAGGAGTAGGAGTAAGAGGAGGCGGGGGGGGGGAGGAGGAGGAGGAGGAGGAGGAGGAGGGGAGGAGGAGGAAGAGGAGGACCTCCGCGACCCCCCCGTCCGGACCCTCCGGTGTGGACCCCCCGGTCTGGACCCCCCCTAGAAGACACATCTAAAAATCGATGTTGGTCGTTCATTTCCCCAGCGGGGCTTTCTGGCAAGCGTCTTGGAGCAACTCGGCTTTCTAAAACATTACACCTGAAAAATCCAATCAGTGGATGATGTGAAAATTGATATTATGGATATTGAGATCGATTGTGAGATCGATCATGAGATCGATAGTGGAATCGATAGTGAAGACGATTGTAAGGTCGATCGTGAGACCGAGAATGAAATCGATTCAGTGAAATCGATAGTGAGATCGCTCGCGAAATCGGTCTCTAGTGAGATTGCTTGTGAGATTGCTAGTGCGATCGACTGTGAGATCGATGATGAGATCGATCGGTCGAGAAGTCGGTAATGAGATCGATAGTGAGACCGATCGATAAGACAATCGACGAAGAACCCGGGAACCCGGGAACTTCGCCGCCCGACGAAATCGGCCCGGAACCCAGAACCGGGAACCCGGGAACCCGGGAACCCAGGAACCCAGGAACCCAGCGTACGACAAAAATCGGCGGGGCACTCTTGCCAAATCCTTCAACATCCGCGAGGACCCCTTCAGTGCAAACACTGATAGGGGAACATTTAATGAGATCAGTAATGAACTCGACAGTGAGATCGGTAGTGAAGTCGATAATTAACCATCGGCCCAAAACCAATGATCAAAAACCGGGGAAACCGGAACCGGGAACCTGGGAACCAATGAGATCCGTATAGAACTCGACGGTGAGATCGGTAGTGAACCATCGGCCCGGAACCAATGACCAGGAACCCACCCAGAGGTCCTCAAGATCTGAAAATTTAGATCTTAGTGTTACACGATCATGCTATGCTGTATTTAAGATGTAATGTATAATGTAAGATCTGTGTGGTGTGTGTTACCGTGTTGCCACGTTTCATCATCGTCATCATCATCATCATCATCAATACCAAAATGGAGTTTCGGCCCAATCAATGTCGGAACACAGATCCTCGTCCCAGGAAGCAATGCACGACGAGTGCCTCTTGCGAGTTTCCGTCTAGAAATCAGATTTCTCAGCAAATTGTAATTGTACAGCGATGTCGCCAAGATCGTCTACGATTGGGTCCGTCCGCCACAATGATTTTCAGCTAGTTATTTCTCGGCGCACTGGTGTTGGGTTTGTCACCAGCATGCTCGCCTGGGCCCTTTGGACAGCGCCGACGAAGGCACTGAGCACGATTCCAGTGACGCTGACTGGCGATGAGGACCTAGGGGGCATTTTCAAAACACCAGCAAACACCAGGTGGGGGAACGGAAGTAGATCTAGGAATGGGGTGCATAGGAGGACGGGGGGGGGGGATAGGAAGGAGGTTGCGGGTTGATGACGATAGGGCCAGTGCGGGCCACCAGTTTCGTAGACACGATTCGAAGTTGTCTGGCCCTGCTTGTTCGATGTTTGTCTTGGAGCGCGCCTTGTGCCATAGCTGTTCGGGTCGAGACCTTCCCGCCGACATCGCCTCAGCACTCCTGTCAACCATGCGCGGTGGCACTGGCAAGACCAAGTGCGAGCCCCCAGCTTCGGAGCTCGCCGAGAAGCTCAAGCCGTTGCTGAGGGGCACGCTTCTTCCATATCGCGAGGAGTGCTGGGGTGATGTGAAACACTCGACGTTCTCAACAGGGTTCGGTTGGGGCTGGTTTGGGCCCCTTGACGGGGCGCTGTCTGGGGGCAGTCTGCCAGGAGGTCTCCAAGGGCAGCCGCGAGGAGAGGGTGCTCGTCGCACACGCTGGCCTGATCAAGGCTGCAGCTGGTAGGGGAGAGGAGTATCCTCTTCATGCTCCTCCTCCTCCTCCTCCCTCTCATCTTCCTCATCCCATCCTTGTCCTCACTCTCTCTTTAGTTGTCACCCTCTTTCGTTCTCATGTCGCGAGAGGCCGTGGAGGCTGGTTTGCCGCAGACTATCGTGCAGTCGGCGATGCGGATGGTGATCCAGGACAAGCACGAGAGCCGGAACCTGGACGAGTCCGACTGGGACGACTGGGCCAAGTCGAAGTCTCTTCAACTCCGCGCGATGAAGCGCGACGTGGAGCAGGCTTCTGCCTCATCCCCCACTTCATGTCTCATCCTACCCCCTCCATAGCTCTCAACGGACCTCAACGGGACTCAACGCTCCCGTTGAGGTCGGTTGAGAGCCATGGAGGCTAGTTGAGAGTTACAGTATTCCTATTCACCCGCCTCTCGCAGAGGCCATCATCAAAGCGAAGGCCCAGGAGGGCAGCAGGCACCCGTGGCTCGTCGAAAACTTCATTAGCTCCGAGGACCTTGACGACGATAACAAAGAGTATACGTACGGCTTCGACATCGACCCGTGCCCGGTGCCCTCCTCCTCCTCCTCCTCCCCCTCCTCCTTCTCAGTCATCCTCCTCCTCCTCCTCAGCCGCCCTCACCCTGTCAGATCCTACTCCTTGTCCTGGCACTCCTTCCTCCTCCGGTCCTCCTCCACACTCCTTCGGGCTCCTTGACACTCCTCCTCCTCCTCAACTCCTCCTCAATCCTCCCAGACCTCCTCCTCCTCCTCCTCCTCCTCCTCTGCTGCTCCTCATTTTCCTGCTCCTCCTCTTCCTCCTCCTCCTCCTTCTCATCCTCCCCCTCCTCCTCCTCCTCCTCCTCCTCCACCTCCTCCACCTCCTCCTCCTCCTCCCCCCTCTCCTCACTTGAGCCGAGGTTGCGTGGCGCGCGCTGCTGGTGGGCGGCAAAGCTGGCAGCCGCAGTGAGACCTCGGAGAAGCTTGTGGTCGACACCTCGGCGGATCTGGATGCGAATGTCGTTGCCGCCTGGAACACTGGCAAGCCTTGGGCGATCCCATCCCCGACGCAGAAGCAGCTGAAGGAGTGCGACGTCGAAGAGCAGAAACATAACTTCAGCATCCACGAGGAAGGGGCCGAGAACGCTACGTTCAAGCTGTTCCAGAAATGCCAGAGGGGTGCAGTTTTCATATCCATCATGAAGTACACAGAAGACGGCCACAAACAGATCGCGCAGCTCGTCGTCACGGGGCCCCCGTCGGATGCCAAGAAGAAGGCGGAGGTTGGGATGCTTGACATCATGAAAGCCTTGGCAACGGAAGCTATGGCCAAAGAGGACGCCGAGAAGAAGAAACCCGTATTCAAGTGGACGCCCGAGATGCCTGAGAAGCCTGCGGCTGCTCCTAAGGCTAAGCCTGCTGCTAAGTCCAAAGGTCTGAAGAGGCCAGCTGCTGCGGTCGCGCCGACCATCGAGCAGGAGCCCGCCGACTTCGACGAGGACGCCGCTGAGGACGAGGACCTGGACGAGGACAAGACCGACAAAATGAAGCAGGAGGTTACACTGGTGCTGTTGCGAGCGCTGCCACGGCCATGAAGGTAGAGCCCTCCAAGGACAGCCCGCCGCACACGCCACCTGGGGGCAAGAAGAGGAAGCTCTCCTCCAAGACATCGGCCGACGGCCACCACGGAATAGCGGCGAATACCTCAGCCAAGAAGGACGATCCTGCCGACGAGATTGCGACCGACGCCGAGTCCAAGAGGGAGGCCGCCACGGCGACGCCATCGGCGGCAAGCTGTTCATCGGGGGCAGCGGCGACCGCGGGGCTCGACGCGGTGGACGCGTTGGCGAGGAGGACCGGCGTCGACAAGGTCAGGCGCAGCATATGCCCATACACCGCCCACGCCCTCCTCCTCCTATTCCTCCTCCTCCTCCTATTCCTCCTCCTCCTCCTCCTTCTCCTCCTCCTCCTCCTCCACTTCCTCCTCCTCCTCCTCCTCCCGCTCGCCCTCTCACTGTTCTCGCGTCCCAGTTTTCAATGTAGCTCTATTGGGCGCAACGGGGGCTCTATGGGCCCAAATGGGCCCAACGTGGGCTTCCTCGTTGCCAGGTCTCAACGTGGGCTCAATCGGTCTCAGCGCACCCATTGAGATCTGAGGCCCTCGCTGGGCCTCAACGGAGGCGTTGAGACCAGTTGAACTCCCCTTGAGACCTGAAGGCCACGGTCAGCGCCATGCTCGAGATGAAGCGCAAGGAGCGCTTGGACATCTCCGAATCGAGCGAGGACGAGGGCCCACCGAGTTGCTCGATCTTCCCCACGCGCTGAGGAGCGCCATCGGGGCTTCAGGTTTGCTGAACACACGGCAGCATTGACCCCGTCAGAGTTTGGAGGTGCCCAAGAAAAACTTCGGGTCATTACAAACGTCACGGCCTGGTGTGTTTAGTTGCGGTGCTGCGTCTGGCGCCCTGGGAAGTAGACTGCGGCGAGTTCGCCGCCATCTCCTGCTTTGAAAAATCAGCTTGAGAACTTCAAGGGGCCCCAGGGTCAGGAGGAAACAGGATGCGTGAAAGACGGCCCCAGGGAGCCAGGGAGGACATGCAAGGTTCCAATGGTTGCCGGGGGGAAGGGGGAAAGGGAAAGCGCGCCCCCCCCCCAGCCCCCCCCCCCCCCCTGCCTGCCCGCATCCCCTCCTCCTGCATGCTATCAGCATCTCCTCTCCTACCTGCCCTGCCCTCCTCCTGCCTACCCTGCCCCCTCCTGCCTGCCATCGTCTCCTCACGCTCTCTTGTTGTTTGGTTGCAGCCGCTCTGAGTCTAATGGCTAGCAGTCTTCGCGGGTTCGCGCCACCTACATGTCCATGGAGGGGTCCGCGACGGCGGAGCTTGCAGTGGCGGTCTACCCGCGGAGGCCCTTGACTGCGAGCCAGCTCGCGCTGCGCGACGCCCAGGTTCCCGAAGGATATTCGCCGTGCTATTCAGAGTGGGAGTATCGTGAAAGGTTGCACGAGGCACGACTTGAGAGTGCCAGGATCCCGATCGAGGTAGATGATTCCACTCCAGAGCCCGATCAGCAGCTCACCCAAATGCCAGTTCCGCTACTGGAATCAAGGGGAAGGTGCTCAAGGAGACGGGCCTCCTGCAGCAAGCACTGCTGAACCAGTTCCTTGTGAGATGAGCTTGCCGAGGGGCATCCCAGCACCGCGCCAGCCGTGCCAAGCGGGCCAGTCCAACCAGTCGAGCCAGTCCAGCCAGGCAAGCCAGTCGAGCCAGGCGAGCCAGCCGAGCCAGTCGAGGAGGTCGCAGAGGTGATTGGCAACACCGAGGGAAAATGGTTGGACAAGAAGTTCGACGCGAAGGACATGGACCACCGTATCGAGACCCAGGCAGGGCATGGCATCACCTCTGCCGACCAACATCAAGACCTGTAGCGCCTCCCCAGACCCAGCCTATCACATGGGGTATGGCGCTAGGGGTCGAGACGTGTTGGTTGACAGAAGTGCTGCCTTACCCAGGGCTTAAAGATGCTGGCCAAGTTCGGCCACGACGAGAACGCGCTGTGCGATGAGTTCAAGCGCATGTGCGACAACGCGGAGACTCTGGATCCATCGTACAAGGTCAGCGATGGCACCAGTCTTTCGGATGAGGCACAGCAGCCGCCCGAGCAGAGCATGCCAGAGTTCAAGACGGGGGGCGGCAAGAAGGGGCACGAGTACCGGATGGCGATGAAGGCGAATGACTTTGTTTTCCCAACAAGTGGAAAAAGGGAACGCGTTGGGCGGCCGCTGGCAGAGGTGGACCAACAACAAGAAGAACGCAGATGAGAAAGTGAAGTATGAGAAGCTCAAGGGAGACCCGAAAGGATTGGAAATGTTCAGGGCCGACTGGGCCAGGAAATTGTTCGAGACCAAGCACGAGTCTCCGATCCGCACGAGGACCCATGAGCTGACGACCTTCAGCGACGCTCGCTACTTCACGCTGATGAGGATCGCTGAAGAAGAGGGCAGAGGCCCTCGAGGGAAACGCAACGCTGCCATGCACGCGCTGCAATGCTTGGCCATGGGGAAGGGGGGGGGGGGGGCTGAAGTACAGCACCTGGCGCCGCGACATGGTCTTCTTGTACATGACAGAGGGCATCTACGAGGAATTCAGCGAGAAGTGGGAGCTGACCAAGAAGAAGTACACCGACAGCAATCAGAAGGCACAGGGCGAGGAGGAGGAGAAGGAGGGGGGAGAGGATGAGAAGGGGGAGGGGGAGGAGGAAGAGGAGGGAGGAGGAGGAGGAGGAGGAGGAGGAGGAGGAGGAGGGGGGGGAGGAGGAGGAGAAAAAAATGAGGAGGGTGGGGGGGGGGGGTGGAGGAGGAGGAGGAGGAGAAGAAGGAGGGGGAGGAGGTCGGTGAAAGGTACCCCTCAACATTGGAGCGAAGTCAAAAACCGTGAAAAGGCCAGGCAACAAGTGGCCTCAATGAGGCCACAGTAGCACCCCGCCAAGTACGGGGGGGGGGGCCACCTTGGGCCCCCCCCCACCAGATTGCGAACGCCGCAAGCTGACGTAGTGAAGCGGGCCCTCGACCTGGGCGACGTCGCGTCCGCCATCAAAGAACTCGCCGATGACTGCGCGAAGCGGGCTCGCACCACTGACAACCTTGAGGCCGCTTCGAGCGGATCATCGGCACCGGGGGGCAACGCGGTGCACACTCCAACGGCACTTGACACGGTTGAGGTGGCGTCTGCGGAGAAGGAGAGCATTCGCAAGAAACAAGAATGGCATATCAGTCGAAGAGAAGCGCATGATCCAGGAGGCCCCCACCTTGGTCTTGGGCCCCCCCACGCTGCTGGAAGAGTCCCAGGAGGCGAGCGGCGCGCAGAAGCAGCCCGACGAGCCCGCGGAGCTGCCCAGGCAAAAGCCCAAGGATGAGCCGAATAAGGTGATCCCGAAAGAGGAGGCGGGAACCGCGGGAGCGGCGGCGACAGGAAAACCTAACAGCGACAGTGCAGCTCCCCAGGTGCCTCGAGGCGGCAACAAGAAGGAGGTCTCAGAGGGTGCCAAGGCGCTGCCAGGAGCTATCGCGACCAAGAGCTCGCACACGTCCGCGTGGTGCGCTGCCGAGGACATCATCGACGAGATCAAGAAGAACACCAGCAAGCCTCAGTACGGGTGGGCCAATTCGCCAGCAGTCATGGGAGCACCGACGAACGCCGTGGACGCGCCCCTGCAGGCGAAGCGCCCCCAGGAGGGATTCAGCAGCATCACGATTGGCGACCTCCTGAGCATGAAGAAAGAGGCGGCCAAGAACAAGACCCTCCACGAGTTCGACGCCAACTTGACGGCGTTCACCAACGCGCTGAACAGCAAGACCCTCGACGGCAGCCGCGAGAGCCGCTTCCTGATGGCCTCGATCAAGTCTCGCGAGCAGGAGCGCAACAATACCATCGACGAGGAGGCGGGCATCCAGCCCAAGAAGAAGGCCAGGAAGGCCAAGTCCACCGACGGCGGCTAGCATGTCACCCTCGTAACCGACACGCCCCACACGGTCGCGGGTACGTGGGTGAGTATGCGCTGTGGGATGCAGGACCCACATTGCAAACATTAAATCATTATCCTTCTGCGTGTCCACCTCTCCCTCCCCTTCCTCCCCCCCTCCTCCTCCTCCTCCCCCTCCTCCTCCTCCTCCGTCCACTCCTCCTCCTCCTCCTCCTCAGTCCCCTCCTCCTCCTCCTCCTTCTTCCCACCTTCTCGACGTCCTCCTCCTCCTTGTCCTCTTCTTGCTCCTTCTCCTCCTCCCCCTCCTCCTCCTCTTTCCATCCTCAGCGTCCTCCAACCCACCTCCTCGCCCCACCCCAGCAGGGCGCATGCGTGGGCAAGTACCTGCAGGGCTGCGTGGAGCAGGTGAGCCTCGGAGGGCCTCCTCCTTGAGCGTCTCGGGCTCGCTTCAGAGTTCGAAATCCCCACTGGGAAATCCTGGGCACTCCTCTGACCCACATATTCCCCTTTCGGAACTTGAAATCCCCCCTCCCGAGCCTCTCAGAACAAGAAACCGGCCATCCGAACTCGAAAACCGGCTTCCGAACTTCAAAACCACCCGTTGAGCCCCCGTTGAGCCCCCTACCCGTTGAGACCCGTTGAGACCCTCACCAAACCATGTGTTCTCACAAAGATTCTTCACCTCGGGCACCTACCGTTGAGACCCGTTGAGACCCGTTGAGACCCGTTGATCTCTGTGCAAAGCCCCTCGGGCCCGGAAAATACACCCGAAACCGTTCGCAAACCAGTTTGGACATCGGAAACCTCACCCTGTGTGATTTTGAAACCAGGGGAGCTCAGTGTGACCCATTTGGGCCACCAAAACGACCTGGGGTATCCTGGCTGGATTTGTATCCCTGGAAACAGCGACTGGTCGTTCTCAAGCAAGGGTCGATGCAATTCTCGAATGCTGGGCTGGGGCAGGCGCTTGAATATGATCGGCGGCGCGCTTGCGGTCAGCGACGAGCCGACGCCGTTTGAAGGCACTTCTGTTTTGAGCGTGGCGGCCGTCGAAAGTTCCTCGAGGCAAATGTGTTGGAACTCGCCTACTCGTCTCGATGAGGCGCCCCATTGATGTTCATGCAATCAGCCACCTCATCCGATTTCGCCCCGCAGGGTTCAGAATCCAGATGTAGGCTCATCGTTTCTGGTACCATAACATTCTTCTCAAAAGCCAGCGATGGCGCCGAAGCGGAAGCGCCGTGAGATTGACATCGGGAAGTGCATCCCTTCCCACGGGAGAGAGAGAGAGAGAGAGAGAGAGATACGAAGAGACCTATGTAGAACTGAGAGCATCCCTGTGCCGAAATTTGGTATGACCCCACCCCCCACCCCCCTCAAGAAGACGCGATGCCACTTCCTTCAAAGTCGTGCCATTCCCCAGAAAGTCGCGTGCCTAGCCCTCCTTCTCCTCCTGCTCCTCCTCCTCATCATCGCCCCCCTCCTACTCCTCCTCCTCTCCCTCCACCTCCCCCGCTCAGCCGTTATCTTCACGTCCTGTCCATATCCCTGGGAGGCGCACTCCGCTGGTAACATTGTTTAGGACTTCTGAGGAACTTGCGAGGAAGAGAGAGGGAGGTGCCAAGCTGATGTACCACCTCAAGTGCATGCTAGCAACAGGCAAGATAAGTCATAAAGATGTTGGGCGGATGTGTTTTTATGCAGACATGGCTGGTGTATCAGGGGGGAGCTTCGACGCGTGGGCCGTTGGCCCCCACCGCCAAACAGGTAAATATGCTTCTGAGTTCACTAAGCGATACAACATCACGGAATTGTTTGAAACGCTTGATCTGCTAGTGAAGCCTACCGCAACGATGCCTGGCTATTCTCGGGATATGCAAATATGTCTGGCTCACGAACCGCCCTGGGAAGAGATACAAGAAACACCTCGGCTGTTACCACGTACCGCTGAGACTCATTTTCCAGAGTGTTACTATGCGAATCCAATATATAAATCATGTATGGAATCATCTCAGCCACCGCCAGTGGCTTTAGCGCTTTACACGGACGGGGTGCGGTACACGCCGCCCCTCAATAGAAATGCTGACAGCGCGACTGGATTCTGGCTGGTGAACGTCTTGACACAGAAGCGCCACTTAATATGCAAAATTAAAGGCAATCGTATGTGCGCATGCGGTTGCAAAGGCTGGTGTACAGTATGGGCTGCATTGCAAAATGGTGCATGGCGCTTGCTTGCTCTTGCATCTGGAACCCGGCCGACAACAAGATACACGGGATAACCAGCTAGCAACACGTCTACACTGCAAAAACGCATATCAAAGCATGGACAATCACTTGGGGCACGAGCACAAGCATGCTGGCTGAAGGGGGATTGGACAGATGCAAATGAAGCACATGGGTTACCTAGCGTCAACTCAACGCACGGCTGCTGTCCATTCTGCCAATGCACGAAACACAACATGCATCTTCAGTATAACGAGATGACGTTGATCGGTGGCCTTCCCTTCGGGCCAACAAGGGTAGGATAATATGAGCAGCGCTGCGCTTTGAGAGAAACATGCGTACTACTACATGATGATAATGCCAGGGCGTTGCTGTTGGGGGCATGCCGCTACAAGTATGGGGGGGGGGGCACTATGGGCTCGCAGTCGTGAAGGATATTCCCTAGCTCAACCTAAAATCAGGGGACTTTGCTGCGCCATCTGATTGCTTGATAAAAGTTCGGAATGTTAACACTAAGGCATTTCTGTTTCGCATCGTGTTTTGGCGCGCTGTGAAAGACCCCAAACGGCGTGCGACTTGGAATGGTGGTCAGGCGGAACCATATTTTTACTCCAGCCCTGGGTATTGACCCTGGGGCGTCCATGGCTATCGACTTCATGCGCGCGATCTGTTTCGGCACTATACAGCGCCTGATCAGCTGTATTATTTGGAGGATGGTTTTCGCGAACGTGTTCGGGTGCAGGGGGTCCAGGGAATCGAAAATCGACGGCGCATTCAGGCAACTCAGGGAGGACCTCCAGGACTGGCACGTCAAAACGAACACCCCCCACGATCAGCGCTTGACAGACCTATCGCCTAAAATGCTAGGAGGTTAACCAAACGTGCAGGGTGTTACATTCGGTGGAAGGCTCATGCGTCTCAAAGCACACGAAACGTTATGCCTGCTTCCCTTCGTCGTCGACGCGTTGAGGCCGCGCGTGGGATTGTCTGTCTATGCGCACCTATTAGCTGCTGGCGAATCGATGTTGGATTGTCTGATTTTACTTTCGGGAGAGGGGATGAGGGTTCCAGGTCACAAGCTCCATAATATGATTGACCTGGTGCAGCTGAATTTGGTGAGGTGTGAGTTGGCAAGTATCGCCTTTGTTCCGAAACATCATTTCGCAGCTCATCTGGCGGACAGGACCGTGTTTTCCATTCCGAAATCTGCAAATTGATGCGCCCTCACACGGTGCAACCCCGGATCGGTTGGTCTGCATGTCATGTTTCTGGACAGTCTGGGTAACGAATGAGTCGAATTCGGTGCAACACGCAAAACGAGCCCAAACTTCAAGTGAGGGTGTTTAGAAATTCTGCGATGAAAGAATCATCTCGCAAGAATCCGCCGGCACGGGAATCCGCGCGCTTACGCTGTCTGGCAGGGCGAGGCGCTGAACATATGTTTGAGGTCTGCCTCTGAGCGGAGCGCCCGCGTAGATGCGCAGGTGTTCCGTATGATTGCTTTGCTCTCAGACCTAGGTGTAAGCAAGTGCATCTACATACCTGAGGCCTCTTCCTAGAAGCCGTGGCTGCTGGATGCCCCAGTAACTGGCGCTATTGCTGCAGCAGATGATAATGCGCCGTCTCGCATTCCAAACTGGCTGCCGGAAGCGGTGTGCGACGAGATCGCAGACAGAGGTTTTGAATGTGATCGGGCAGGGGATGAAGCAAAACAAGGGGGGGGTCAATCAAGCTCAACTGCCTCAACGCTCAACGGCCCCTGCCTCAGCTCTCGCACGGCTCAGCGCACGGCTCAACGCACGACCCCCGCGGCCCAATGGGTCTCAACGTTGAGCGCTGAGCGTTCCATGCGCGGCTCAACGCGCGGCTCAACGTTGAGCGTTGAGCGTTGAGCGCGCTAGGCACGGCGCAACGCACGGCTCAATGGGTCTCAACGTTGAGCGTTGAGCGTTGGGCGTTCTAGGCACGGCTCAACGCGCTGCTCAACGCGCGGCTCAACGCAGGCTCAATGGGTCTCAACGTTGAGCGTTGAGCCTTAAGGCTCACCGCTCCATTGAGCCCCGCTGAGACTGTTGAGCGCTGAGAGTGTGAAAAGGCAGAGCAGAGAGGAGGGGGGAGAGAGAAGGAATGAGGCAGGAGGCAGGAAGGAGGAGGGAGGAGGGAGGAGGGAGGAGACAGGGAGAGGAGGAGGAGGAGGAGGAGGAGGAGGAGGAGGAGACAAGGGATAGCGAGGATGAGGAGGACGAGGATGAAGAGAAGGAGGAGGAGGATGCCTCCGTCGGCGATGGGTGGCCGGTTTATGCCATCCCGCCTGCGTTAGTCCCCCCTTGTTGCACCTCGAGCTCTCAAGGGGCGCCGCCAGGACCTCCCCTTCTTCCCTCCTCCTCCTCCTCCGCCTCCTCCTCCTCCTTATTCTCCTCCACCGCGTCTTCCTCCTCCTCCTCCTCCTCCCTCCTCCGTCCTCCCTCCGCCCCCTCTTCCACCTCCTCCTTCTCCTCCTCCTCCTCCCTCCTCCATCCTCCCCCCTCCTCTCCCTGCCCGAAGGCGCTGGTCCCGTTCGCGCTGGGCCGCTCGGAGCTGCTGACATTCGCGGCGGGTATCATTCGGAAGCGTGACATTGTCCGCGGGGTCGACTCACTGTTGATTTACTCGGGGAAAGCACTCATCAAAGATGAGAACGCCAAGAGAAACCTCCGCACGATGACCTTTCATATTGTGGGCGACCCTTGGGAGGACAGCAACACTCCAATGGGGGCAACATATCTCGCGTATCTGGTGTTCTGCGTCAGAGAAGGAGGCATGATTTGGGCGAGCCCCGAATGTAAGACCCACCTTAGTTTTCTGTCGCGCCACGCGTTTAAACGCTGCAACTCTGGATTCACAGCAGTTGGCGACGAAAGCCGGCATGCTGTGAAAAGCGCTATTGTTTCGTCTGTCCTTCTGGCGTGGCTGCTCGTTTCAGCGAGCATTCGGAACGTCTTTTGGGCGATCGAGAATCCTTTGAATTCACTGCTGTACCATGTCGCCTGGATGTCGGAGTGCATTCTAACGCGCGCTGGCGAACGTTTCACAACCTCCTTGGGGAGCTTCGGGGGAATCAGCCGTAAAATGCTTGATATATACAGCGCGGTTACATCTCATCTAGTTGATTGTTTCTTGCAGCGCAAGGCTGAGAGCGGTCCGAAGCAGTCGCCCCTCGCAAGCGAGTCGAAGGGTTGGACGACTGGCTCGAAAGATTTACAGCGCTCGCAATGCTATCCGCTTGAGTTTGCGGCGGCGGCTTCAGATTTGCGCGCGTGCCTGGGTGGCGACGCTAGGATCGCAGGAAGGGGGTCAACTAGGACTGGAGAGGGACGGAGCGAAGAGGATGACGACACCTTCGGGACTGCGATCCCAACCTAAGGCGCATGTGCTCGACCAATTCAGGCTCGCATGCGCACGGTCGCACGCAGGGCGCAGCGAGCTTCAGGATTCTCGGTTTGTCGAAAACAAGCCCTGGAACCAACGTGGGTCTCAGCCATGCCAACAGAGCCTCAAAGTGGCTCAGCGGGCTCAACGACCCGCGTTGAGGGCCGGCGAGGCTCGTCGAGGTCAATTGAGTTTCGCTGAGCCCTGTTGAGTTTCGCTGTGCTGGGTTGGGACCCATGCCAACACCTTGTTTGGAATATCGCTGCTCGTTCTCCGAATCCTCTGGGAGCACGTTGAAAACCCCGAGCGCCATTGATCTTGGTTGCGGCTTGCAGCCCAACGCGGAACCTCGACATTTCCGCCCGAAGGAGAATGCTGATAATGAGCAGGAGGTGAATGGAACAGATGAGGACCAAGAGGAACGGGAATGGACGAAGAGGGGGCGGATCAAAAACGGGGAGGAGGAGGTGTTGAAGCGGGGGGGGGGGGGGGGGGGGGGGGGGGGGGGGGGGGAGGGGGTGAGGGGGAGGAGGAGGAGGGGGAGGGGGGAGGAGGAGGAGGAGGAGGAGGAGGAGGGAGGAGGAGGAGGAGGAGGAGGAGGAGGAGGAGGAGGAGGAGGAGGAGAGGGGGGGGGGGGGGGGGGGGCCAGGATAAGGAAAAGGAGAAGGTGGAGGAGGATGGGGGGGGGAGGAGAAGGAGGAGGAGGAGGGGGAGGAGAATGAGGAGGAGGAGGAGGAGGAGGAGGGGCGCGCGTTCTGTTTGATTGACCTCTGGATGGAGGCAGGGGCCCCAGGAGGAGGCAGGGAGGATTCGGTTTTCAGTTTTTGTTGCTTCGCACTGGAGGCAGCTAGCTCCTGGAGCAATCGTCGGGTCTCCAGCTGGGCCTAATCGCGGATCATCGACCGAGTCCTGTCTCCTCCTCCTCCTCCTCCTGTCTCCTGTCTCCTGCCTCCCGCCTTCTCCTCCTCCTCCTCATCATCATCATCCTACTGTTCCTCCTCCTCCTCCTCCTCCCCCCCCCCCTCCTCCCCCTCCTCCTCCCGGCGTCGGCGTCGGGGCCGAGCTGAGGCCGTGCTCGGGGTTCGGCCCCCCCCGTTCGTTCTCGAGGCGCGTTCGAACTCCTGGGCGCGTTGTCGGGCCTTTGAAAGCCGACCCCCTTCCTCGTCTTCAAACCGTTTCTGAGTCCCTGGGACCGTTTGGGCCTCAAACTGGGCCATTTTGAAAAGACGATCCTCGGTGTCCACTCTTCCTCCTCCTCCTCCCCCCCCTCCTCCTCCTCTCCCTCCTCCTCCTTTTCCTCCTCCTTGTCTTCTTCCTGCGCCGTCTGCTCCTCGTCGTCTCCTCCTCCTCCCCCTCCTTCTCCCCCTCCTCCCCCCCTCCTCCTCCGCCACCTCCTCCTCCGACTCCTTGCACCCTCCCCCCCCTCTTCCCCCGTATTATCCCCCTCATCCCCCCACCATCATCACAATCAACATCATAATCATCATCCTCCTCCTCATCATCGCCATACTCATTTTCTACCATGGCGTGCGTGTGTGTGTGTGTGTTTCCAATCGCCCCGCCTTCTCATATTCTCTCCTTTTTTCCACCTGTTCTCTTTCCCATCCTCCCTCTCGTTTTCCCTCTCCCCCCGCGCCCCTTTTTCCCCGGCGCCGATCCGCGTTCGTTTACTAGATGTTCCACGGCGCGCGCCGCCGGTTCATCGGGAACGCGGCCTCGGTGATTTCGGACAAGGTGGCGTCGAGGCCGCGCGCGACCATTGACAACTGAGCCTGGGCCATCAAAATGACGCTCTCGCCTTGGCGCCGCTCGCACTCGCTTTCGGGCGCTGCAAACGTTGCGCGGATCGAGGGATAGCTGTCTCATGATTGCACGTGCACCTGCGCTAGCGCTTTGCGAAAGCACGCGGCATGCAGTTGTGCAAAAAGAACACATTATATGTGAATTTGTCGATTCGCCGAAAACGCCAAAGTCGAGATCTTAAACGCATTTTCATGTTACAGCATTATCCTTATATATTACTTAAATCTAAACTTAAGATCTCGAAGACCTCTGGGCAGGAACCCGCGAACCCAGAACCGGGAACCCGGGGGCCCAACGCGCCGCCAAAATCGGCGAGGCACTCTCGCCAACTCTAGCAACATCCGCGAGGGCCCCTTCAGTGCAAGCAATGATTGGCCTTTTAAAACATACATGTGCACCTCGGCCTCGAAATTTACATGGGCACCGAGGTCTCATAATTTGCATGGGAACCTCGGCCTCTGAGCTTGCATTGGCGTGGGGCGGAGGCGAGGAAACGCGAGGTCCTGTATCCTCCTCCTCCTTCTCCTCCCGTCCTCCCCCGCCCCTTCCTCTTCCACCTCCTCGGCCCTCCTGTTCTTCCTCCGCTTCCTCCCAGCTGGTTGGCCGCGCGCACGTATACACATGTGTACCTATGTGTATGTGTGTATGAATGAATGCATGCATGCATGCATGTATGTAGATTCGTGTGTATGGATGCGTGTGCGTGTGTATGAGTGCATGTATGTATGCATGTATGCATGTATGTATGCATGTAAAAGTGTAGTTGAGATGTATGCAGACATGCAGGCATGCAGGCATGTACACATTCATGTTCAATTGTATTGACGTGTACGGATGTATGGAATAATGAATGTGCGTATGTATGTATGTATGCATGGATGTATGCGTGTTTGAATGCATGGATGTATGTGTATGTATGTATGCATGCAAAGATACAAGAATTTGTGTGTACGTGTAATTTGAATTGGTTGGTTGTGCGCTTGTTTGCTTGATTGTATGTATGTATGTATGTGCGTATGCATGCGTGTGTATGCATGTATGCATATATGGTTACTAGAACCATCGCGCGCGCTTCGCGAGCGCTCAGGCTCTACATAGCTCGGAGTCGAATGCTTTGCGACGCAGAAGCCCCAGCGGCACCCAAGAGGGCACCCAAAACAAACGCAAGTTGCCCCCAGGAACGCACGGAGAACGGCCCAAGGGGCATCCAACATACGATTTTCGAAGCTCCTGCATGTGGACTTCCTGCACGGCGGCGTCTTCCGTCGGCGCGAAGCCAGCGAGCAATCTCGAGACCATGAATCAGGATACCCTCGGATGCTGTGGACGAGCCCCCGACTGGCCCCACCAGATGGCCAAAGGGCGCCCG
>CAUYUJ010018880.1:105000-122500 GCA_963575745.1 Prorocentrum cordatum | reverse complement strand
ACCAATGATCTTTATTCACAATGCCTGGACGACCGGCGCGTATAGAGACCGCAGCGAGAGACCACCCCCTGCGCACCCCCTATGGTGTCGAGAAAGTACCACGCCTGCTATGCCTGGACGAATGCACGTATAGAGACCGCAGCGAGAGACCACCCCCTGCGCACCGCGTGTGGGTCACTTTACAACCAGAAGCGCACTTTACAACCAGATGGGTCACTTTACAACCAGCTTGCAAAATCAGAGAAGGGCACTTTCCAACCAGGAAGGGCACTTTACAACCAGGCAAGTGGAAACACATATTGAATGCACGCGGGCTTTTCTCTGAAATGTCAGTGGGCAAGCGCAAGGGTAGCTTTGGGCTCTTTGAGGCGTGTTGGTTGTAAAGTTGCCCATCGCGCACGAAGGAGCACTGCGCACGCGTTGGTGATGCGACGACCTGGTGCGCTATGGTATGTTGCGTTATGGTGGGCGGATTATGGTTTTGACCTGCTCTCGAAGCTCTGTCGGTCAGTTCTGCCATTGCTTGCTCTGCCTTTGTCTGACGGACGAAGGCTACTCGCGCAGGACATACGAATAAACCATGATCCGGTCCAAGACTGGAGCTGCATGGCAGCGGGAAGCTGTAGTGGGAGATGTGGTGCTAGCGGGGGCAACAATGGGAACGGCATGGTGTTGGGAAGCTGCGGTGGCAACTGTGGTGGTCGCCAGGCAGCGGTGGGAACTGTGGTGGTAGCTGGGCTGCAATGGGGTCGGCGCTGCCAGATTACACCGCCGACGCGCGCAGACAGCGCAGGGTAACGAGCCATTCGGCCCTCCATTACCATCATCACCATCACCATCACAAGCATCACCAGCATCATCATCAGTATCATCATCATCAGCAGCATCATCACCATCATCATCATCAACAACACCGTCGTCACCATCGTCATCAGCAGCATCATCACCAGCATCATCACCAGCATCATCAGCAGCATCAGCAGTCTCAGCGATCATCATCATCAGCATCATATCATCATCATCATCATCATCATCATCATCATCATCATCATCATCATCGTCATCATCATCATCATCAGCATCATCATCATCATCAGCATCATCATCATGATGAGTATCATCATCATCACCATTGTCACCATCATCATCGTCATCAGCATCAGCAGCATCATCATCCTCATCGTCGTATTCCTCTTTCTCCGCCTCCGCCTCCACCTCGTCCCCCTCATCTTCCTCGTCATCCTCCTCCGCTCCGTCCTCATCCTGATTATCATCCTCCTCCGCGTCCTTCTCCTCCTCGTCATCCTTCTCCTCCACATCATCCTGCTCCTGCTCATGCTCCTGCTCGCGTTGTAGCTGGGATAGGAACGAGGCCGTCTTCCTCCCCCCTCCTCCTCCTCCTCCTCCTCCTCCCTCCTCCTCCTCCTCCTCATCCTCTCCTCCTTCTCATCCTCGTCATCCTCCTCCTCGTCATCCTCCTCCTCCTCCTCCTCCTCCTCCTCCTCCTCCTCCTCCGCATCCTCCTCCTCCGCATCCTCCTCCTCCGTATCCTCATCCTCACCCTGCTCATCCCGCTCCTCCCCCTCCTCATCCTGATCATGTTATCCCTTGGCTTCCCCTGTGTTATTCCTCGGCCTCCTCCTCCTCCTCCTCCTCCTCGTCATCCTGCTCTTCCGTAGCTCGGATAGGAAGGAAACCGTCTTCCTCCCCCTCCTCCTCATTTTCCTCCTCCTTCTCATCCTCGTCATCCTCCTCCTCGTCCTCCTCCTCCTCCTCCTCCTCCTCCGCATCCTCCTCCTCCTCCTTATCCTCAACCTCATCCTCCTCGTCCCGTTCCTCCCCCTCCTCATCCTGATCATGTTATCCCTTGGTTTCCCCTGTGTTCTTCCTCGGCCTCCTCCGCCTCCTCCTCCTCGTCGTTATCCTCCTCTTCCTCCTCCTGCTGCTACTCCTCCTGCGGCTCCTCCTGGAGGAGGAAGAGGAGGAGGAGGAGGGGGAGGAGGAGGAGTAGGGGAAAGAGGACGAGGAGGAGGGAGGAGGTAGAGGAGGAGGAGGATGAAGAAGAGGAGGAAAAGGGGAAGGAGGAGGAGGAGGAGGAGAGAGGGGCGAGGAGCGAAGGGGCGAGCAGTGCCCCCTCGTCCTTCTCCACCTGCTCTTCATCCGCCGTCTTCTCCTCCTTAGCTACTCCTCATCGCGGTACTGATTTGTTCCAGCTGATGGTTCTCCTCCCCCCGCTCCACCTGCACCTCCTCCCCCTCATCATCCACCTCCCCTCTCTCTCCTCCCCCCTCTTCTGGTTTTTCCCCCCCACTCACCCCTCCTCCGTCCTCCGCGGCAACATCGGCAACATCGGAATGAAGAGTCGAACCTGGACACCTGTTGTCCTCCGACTTCGCCTCCGCCTCCTCCTCCTCCTCCTCCTCCTCATTATCCTCCTTCTTCTCCTCCTCCTTCTCCTCGTCCCCCTCCTCCTCGTCCTCCTCCTCGTCCTCGTCCTCCTCCTGATCCTCCTCATCGTCCTCCTCCTCGTCCTCCTCCTCCTCCTCCTCCTCGTCCTCCTCCTCGTCCTCCTCCTCCGCCTCCCTGTGCTCTCACCCCTTCCTCTCCCCCGCCCGCTTCGCTCGGTGCGGTGCCCAGACGACGACAGTGCGTACCACAGCTGACCTCTGCGGCTGTTCCGCGCGCGGGGTAGAGCCGGCTCTAGTTCAAACGCGAAGGCGGACATATCGTTGAGCAGGAACCGACCGTCACGGCATTTCAATAGGCCTTCCACAAAACTGTCTTAGAACCCCAAGATGTTCAAATAACATAAGCCCTGTTCTCAGAACATCAGCCCGATATGTTAAAACAAGACAGTCCCAGCCAAAACTGCACTAACAACATGCCGTGGAAACCAGAAACTGAGAGCCGGCAGTTCGAAACCCGCACGCCTGTCAACAGACAGAGCGCCCGCTCGGCAAAGGAGTGGCGGCAGGCTGGGCACGACACGTGGGCGCAGGGAGGCCGTCCCTGGGACATGCGAGCAAAACCTCGGGCAGCATGTGGGGAGCTGGCCGGTCGAGGTTGGCACGAAGGAGGCGTCGTCATCTTTCCGCAAGAACACGAACAAGAGCAACTAAAACATCATCATCAACAACACTCATTTGAAGACTGTTCACTCGTGTACGCTCGCGTGCCGTTCAACACGTATCTCGCAAACCCTCGAGACCCGCCCACTTCGTCTATGATCGTGCCCCTTTCAAGGTAGATCATTCTGACCCCTGCAACGTGTATTTCGCGCAGCCCTTAAGGCAGGGGAAGAGAGGACGGACGGAAGGACTGGCGTGATTCCTGAGCGTGACGCCCCCTACTTCCTCCTTGCGCTGTCGTGGATCGGCGGCCGCGCCGCCCTCGCGGCCACGGCGGCCAGCGCGCGCACGCGGGGGGGGAATAAAAGGAAAAGGCCCCCGTCAGAAGGCCGCGTGGCCCCTCAAAGGGGAACTTCAAAGAAACGCCCCCGCGGTTCCTGAAAAGTACCGCGGCCTTCTGAGAGAGCCCCCCCCCTTCTGACGCCACCCCCGCTCAGCGCCGTCTCGCCGTCGGAAATCTGGGCCAGCACGGCCGCCGCGGCTCCGGCGGCAAACGCGGGGGGGGGAGGGATTGACCAGGCCTTCGTCTGAACACCGCGTGGCCTCTCAGAACGCCCGCTTCTCAGGAGCCATCCGTCTGGCGCTTTTCGCGGTCTTCTGAGAAAGCCTGCTCCTTCCGCTGCCCCCCCTTCGCCCCCAACCCAGCGCCGAAGTGAACGGCCGCGCCGCCCTCGCGGCCGCGGCGGAAAGCACGCGCGCGTGCGCGCGCGGGGGGGGAATGACAAGGAAAAGGCCCATGTCAGAAGGCCGCGTGGCCCTTCAAAGGGTAACTTCTAGGAAGCGCACCCGCGGTTCCTGAAAAGTCCCGCGGCCTTCTGGGAGAGCCTCCCCCTTCTGACGCCACCCCCGCTCAGCGCCGTCTCGCCGTCGGAAATCTGGGCCCGCGCGGCCGCCTCGGCTCTGGTGGCAAACGCGGGGCCGATGACAAGGAGTAGAGCAGGCCTTCGTCAAAAAACCGCGGGGCTTCTCAGAGCGCGAGCCTCTCAAGAACCATCCGTCTGGCCTTGCGAAAAACATCGCGGTCTTCTGAGACAGCCTGCTCCTTTCGATGCCCCCCCCGCCCCGCGCCCAGCGCCGAGGTGGCAGGGGCGCCGAGGTGGCAGGGGCGCAGATCTGCGGCCGCGCCGCCGCCACTCGCCCTCGCGGCCGCCCTCGCGGCCACGGCGGCAAGCGCGGATGGCGGCGAGCACGCGGCCACGGGAACGCCCCTAGCGGCGCCGGAGAATCAGGCCGTCGTAGTGATAGCCAGAAGTGCCGTCGCCCGTCCAGTTCCAAAGATGCAGCCTGCGAGTCGGCGACGCGGCCATGGTGGTGGGCACCTCGAAAGCGTCAGGGGGGCTCCCTGCCGTGTCGTACCGCGCATGCACAGCGACTATAATGTTCATGGCGGGGCCTAGCACGCCGAACGTATTCACCAACCTCAGCGCAGCGGTGGGCCCGTGGCGCCCGTGCTCGAGATACGCGCCAGGGTCTGGCAGGCCTTCCGGCGTCATTGGCTGGAGCCCCAGGGTGTTCACGAAGTGCTCACGCACGCGAACGCACGCCGTGCTCCAGTCCAGGCGGTGCTCGATGATCCCAGCTGCCGCGAGCACCAGCGCCAGGCTGTGCACCAGACAATTGTTGCCATCGCCGCTGCTGCGCAGAAGCTCGAATCCCTGCTTCTGCAACTCGCCCAATCGCTCGTCGTCCGTGATCAGCAGATTGGCCGCAGGGCGGGAGCGGGAAGCGATGGCGCAACGCCTAATTGCGAAGAGGAGCGACTGGAACTCGGGCATGACCAGAGGCAACACGGAGCCCATGCCCTCAGCAGGCCGCCTTTCCAAGATCAAAACGCCAAACGGGGACCACCGATCGCTCAGATCCCGGAGCCATTCCTCCTGAAATAACCTCTTCGCACCTGGCTCTGTGTACCATTCAGCCAACGCCTCGAACAGGGCATTGATGACGTCAGGGGGGTAGCAAAACTCCCCCTCCAAGCGGCGCCACAACAGAGAGTCTGCGATCGTCGGTTGCGTACGAGGCGACGTACCTGCCTGGCTGCCCTGGCCCTGCGCAGCGGCAGGGGGGGCCGGATGATCGCCCCGGTCGGGGCGCTCGCCTGCGTCTCCGATGGGGCCACCAACGGCGA
The DNA here is from genome assembly GCA_963575745.1 of Prorocentrum cordatum. Lineage (NCBI taxonomy): Eukaryota > Dinophyceae > Prorocentrales > Prorocentraceae > Prorocentrum > Prorocentrum cordatum. The sequence continues at coordinate 117,244 of CAUYUJ010018880.1, read as the reverse complement.
GATGCACTGCTGCGCGCCCAGAGTTGCCGAGGGCCTGTTTCGTCCGCAGGCGGCGGGTTGGACGCACCTCCGCGGACATCAGGCCTGCACTCGTGTCGTTGCCCTCGCCTGAAAGTTTCCGAACCAGGGACTGGAGTTTCAGAATCTCTGCGTCCTTCTCGTCTGCCTTCAGAGGGACCGATCCACGGCCAGGCGCCTTTGGCTTGTTGGCGCCGCGGGTCGCCACGGCCAACAAGGTCCGCCGCTGCGCCCCATGGCGCGACAAGGCGCAAGAACATGTTGAGGGCGGACTGGTTAATCTAGTGCCGACGAAAATCAATACCCCCACTAACGCGTTAGACTTGATTATCGTCGACGTAGAATGGGTTCAAATGTAAGCGGGGAGAGCGGAGGAGGATGTGTCAAGCGAAACGGACTTTGGTCCTCCTTATCACCTCTTTCTTCTTCCACATGCTGGCCCCATGGTAGGGTGAATTCAGAAGGAGAAGGACGAGGGGGATGACGATTGCGATTACGAATCTTTGCGTTCTCTGATACTGATGGCACGGCGGGGTTTGCCGCAGGCAAGTGGATGGCATTCAGCCTGGGCGGCACGGTCAACGCACCCGTGTGGATCTGGAGGCCAATCGAGTGGAAGCACATCTTCAGCGAAGGGAACAGCGCGCAGGTGCAAAATGCCTTGCCGTGGTCGATGCCAAAGACGCGGCAAGCATCACGGCCCGCGAAGAGGGCGAGCTTCTGTGGGGTCGTCGGCTCTCCGCGGCACTGCGCGGCGAAAGCCTTGCAACTCTCCCTCGCAAGGTCCCTGGGCATGGCCTTCCGGTTGCGAACGTCGGCGTCCTTGGGGTTCCCCCTCGGCAGACAACAATACAAGCTGCAAGAATCACCTTCCACCCTGGCAATGTGGGCCGTGCCGAAAAGGGTCTCGAAAGCCACGGCTTTGCTCCACGTGACATCGTCGATGCGCCTGGCCGCCCGCGGATCGAAGACGTCGAGGGAAACAGTGCGAACCTGATCCAATCCGCATGCTGCCTTCCTTTTGGCATCGCGCGGCGTTGCCAAAAGCGCAGAAACGATCCAGGGAGCCTCCAGGGTGACACCGCGAGGAGGACGAGGGGGAGAGGATTATAAGGAGGAAAAGGAGGTCGAGGCCTAGGCCGGCGGCGGCGCGAAGCGACGCGGATAGAAACGCTAAGTTTTCACCGATGCCGCCGATGACGCCCCCCGCATCGAACCTGATGTTCTTGATGCAACTCTCGGCGCCATTGTTCGTCCCGGGGGCGGTCTCCACCGCCGGCTCGCTCTTTCCCGCGGGCGCACCGAAGTACCACTCTGGCGCTAGGCCCGACGGCCCCCACTGCAGCAAGAAGTAGGACACGAAATTCCTGGAAATGCCGTCTTTACCAGTCCAAGCGGTGTCGGCGCCCAGTCCATCCTGCTGCCATTTCTTCTCGACTGCCTCGCAGCGGGACCTGAAGTCAGCGTGGTTCGCGGCGCACCGCAGCACGTCTATGTCGGCGGAGACGCCCGCCCACTGCGCAGCCTTCTGCTCAGCTGTGCCCACGGACCGCTTGGCCAGGTAATCCTTGCACGCTTGCTTCACATGAAAGTAACACATTAAATTGGCAACGCCAAGCACGCGAGAAAGCGCGTGCCTGTAAGACTCCTCTGCGTCGGACATGCCGAGGGGTTTCCTGGCGCCTCCACCTGTTTCCGAGAGTGTGCTGTCTGCGAAGCCTCGGAGCATGGATGTGATGTGGTCCTTCTGCATGGTCGATGTCAATCCAATGGCGCATCCGCCACCCAGCCAGCGCGGCGCGATGGAAAATGCCCCCCAACAGTTTGCGCGCTGAGGCACGGCGCTGCTGTGTTTCAAGGTCCTCCATTGAGACCTAATCCTCATTCTCCAAGACCCCCGAACGCGGAAATTCGCGCCCCCCGCCCAAAGGGGTCCTCAAGAGGCCAGGAGAGGCTCCAAGGGCCCCCCAAGAGGCTCCCAAGAAGTCGTTCCTCTGGGAATCGTGGTTACATGTAAAAGGAACATGGGTCTCATGATCTTCAATGGTTCAGCCCGGGGCTTCACTATGCGTGGTCGTAGATCTTCTTCTGGGGGAGCCCAGGGAAAAAACCATTGGGGAGAGTACTGATGCATGCATCATCGATAGATCGGCGATGGCCTTGGCAATACAGTCTACGAGTACATGCGACAAGTATTGCACGGCGGCGGAAGCGGCAAAAGAGAGGATGCGGAGAGGAGCATATGAACTCAGTGAGGCCCCAACGACCCCCAAGAGCCTCCCCCCCAAAAACAAAACGACAAAAGTCCTCAGAAGAAACACTAAAAAGAGGCCAACATCATTGATTGCACGGTGGTGTTTCAAAACTTGTTGCGTTCTCGCCTTCTCGGCTTGCAGAGCTGAAGACCGGCCCGAAAACGCCCAAACCGGCCCAAGACCGTGGCGGATGTGGCCAAAGGCCATTGGATAAACCGAAATTGCCTGCAGGGTTGACGATGCCAATCGCGTGCAGGGGCCAGCCGAGGAGGTTGAATTTGAAGCCCCCGTCTATCGCGGCCGTGCAATTATGCCCGTGCGACCATCTCTGCTGGAGGCAGCGCGTGGTGCAGACGACCGTCACAACAGGTTTCTTCTTGGGCCCTGCTTGGGACACGTGGCGGAAGCAGAAGTAACCGTCCCGTGCGTCAGCTGGTCGCCCCACGTGTTGCGAAATCTTGTTCTCAAGCTGTCCGACTGTGCGCACGCGGAAGAACTTTTTCACGATGCGCCTCCTGAGGCCCTGGACCTGCTTCAAAAGCGTCTTCTGGACACCACCTTTTTTCGATAGCCTCGCCTGCCGTAAAGCTGTCTTCGGCCTAGCAGTGGCAGGTTGCTGGAGCAACGGTACCAACTTTTTCCGCTCATCGAGGTTGTCGAAGCCCTGCTTGCCAACCGGCGCGCTGGAACCCTCATGCTCTGTGAACCGAAGTAGTTGGTATAGGTGAGCCTCCCCGTGCGAGTCTTCCTGGATAACTGCCGCCCATGTGCATGGAGGGAAAGAGCCGCGAAGCCTGCGTCGGAGGTGGGTGATCTTCCCCGATGTTTTGACGATCCTTGCTGCGTGACTTTTGCAATACTGGCGGCACCCGAGGTCTTCGAGGCCTTCTTCCCTGGAGACATATGATTTTACCTTGCGCGTGTATTGGGATGCATCAAACGTGGCCTTGTCGCCATCGGCTGCCACCTGGGCGGCACGGGGTGCGATCCCATCGCCCGCCGGCTGGACGGCAGCGGCCGCGGGCCTCTGGAGCACAGGCATCCACGCAAGCGCGAAGACGCGAACGATGTGCAAGAGCATGGTTCGAGAAATCGCAGGAAAGGCGCCTCGTCCAGAGCCGAAACGGTTTCGGAAAAAAACGAAAATGGAAGAAGACGGAAGGGAACATCAGGAGCACCCGTACGACATGCCAGGTCGCCAGGACACTATCCGATCGCCAGGTCTCTGAACATCGGCCGATTCCGGCCCACTCGCGTCGTTCAAGTTTGAACGCCCGCGCTGGGGTCTTAGCCGCGACACGCGATGGTTCAAAGATTACCTCAGAAAACGCCAAGAGAGACCATAATACTCCCCGTTCGGGAAAACACAAATTGAATCCACGAGGCGGGCGATGCGTCCTCCAGCATGTTGTGGCCCGAATGCCACGATGGCGCGGCGGCTCGATGCCACGATGGCGGGCCCGAGTGCCATGCAATGCTATTCGTTGCTATGCTCCCCCTGGCTATTGTATTCACTGTTAGAACGCCAAACGCCCCGCACATGAGAGCGCCTCAACATCCGACGCCCGCTTCCTCTCGTCCTGAGGCATTATGTGATGTTCCTGTGCCCAGAGGCGCATCTCCAGACGCCGACGTGTCATGGAGAATGACACGTCGGCGTCTGGAGATGCGAAATTGATGGACATGCCACCGAAATTGATCCCCCAAGCGGTGGCCATATATAAAGCCCCGCCTCTGAGATTGGGTTTCCGCCCGCCCCCTGAAAAAGGAGAGGAGAAGGACACCAGACGACCGCGATCCTATAGGCCTACCACTCCTAAATGTTCATAGAACAATAACAAGGTTCATGAAACATAAACACGCTTTGCTGAAACAGACCAGTCTTAGCCAGGCATGTTCTAAGAACACTTCGTGGAAGCCACACAAAAGGTTCTCAGGAACCTTCTTTGGTAGGCCTCGGAGGCGAGCCAAGACGCTTCGCCACTGCTTCAGAGTGGGATCCGGGCAGCCAGAGATCCCTGGGCCTCCCTCGGGGCGCCGCCCTGCAGGGGGACGCCTCACACGTCTGACGGCCACCCTCGACGTGTGGAGGTCATGAGGTGGAGGTCGCGGGATGGAGGTCACGAGGGACGACGGAGGAGGAGGAGGGAGGAGGAGGAGGAGGAGGAGGAAGGAGGACGAGGAGATGAGGAGGAGAGAGGGGAGGATGAGGAGGAGGAGGAGGAGGAGGAGGAGGAAGGAGGAGGAGGAGAAGGAGGAGGAGGGGGGACGAGGAGGAGGAGGAGGAGGAGGAGGGAGAAGATGGGGAGGAGGAGGAAGGAGGAGGAGGAGGAGGAGGAAGGAGGAGGAAGGAGAAGGAGGAGGAGGAGAAGGAGGAGGAGGAGGAGGAGGGGGAGGAGGAGGAGGAGGAGGGAGGAGGTAGGAGCTCTATCCACCTCCGAACGTCCTGGGCCGCCGCAGCCAGCGGGAGTTACAAGGGGCGGTCGGACGCTCCAGGGTTACCAGGAAGGTCATGGAGGCCTCGCGTGGCAAATTGAGGCCCGACTTGCGTCGGATCCACGTCGGGCTTACGTCGGGTTCACGTCGGACTACGTCGGAATTGCGTCGGACGTACGTCGGATTGACGCAGGGGCATCGCCGCGCGAGCGTCGACCCATAGTCTACAGAGCTGACGTATGGGCTGGGCAGTACAACTATTACCCGACGCGCGAGGCCTCCAGGATTTTCCTCATAATCAAGGATGTTGCTGACATGGGGCGGCGCCATCATCACCATCGTCAGTGGCATCTGGGGCATCAAAAGCACCAAACGACACCAGAGCCGAGAGATGACAACGATGGGGGCTGACAAAGAGACAAAATCAGCGCGCCCACAAGGAAGGCAAAAACGTCCACTGGGTTGGGAGGCGGTCGGAAAATGGGACAAGGAACTTAGGGATCTCGCAGGTCTGATTGGAGCAATGGCTCGGCAACGCGCGAACATCCCAGCATGCCTGTAATGTCCTTTCCTGCCAGAGGGAGCCACGCATACAACATACATATATATATATATATATATATATATATATATATATATATAATGTATATATATATATGTCTGGGCATTGGTGTCAGGAACTTGTTGCGTCACTGTTCTCTGCTGGGGGCCTTGGTCTTATCAGCTCGTTTACGTCACCGCTCGCTCTCGGGAGCCTTGGTGTGAAGAGCGCCCGTGCGCCCTGGCGCCCGTGCGCCCTGGGGCACTTTTGAGAGCGCCCGTGCGCCCTGGTGCACTTTTGAGAGCGCCCACTTGCTCTGGAGTATTTTTTTCAGAGCGCCCACGTGCCCTGGGGCACTTTTGAGAGCGCCCACTTGCTCTGGAGTATTTTTTTTCAGAGCGCCCACGTGCCCTGGAGCACTTTTGAGAGCGCCCATTGCCTTGGAGTATTTTTCAGAGAACACGTGCCTGGGGCACTTTTGAGAGCGCCCCGCTTGCCCTGGAGTATTTTAGAGAACACGTGCCCTGGGGCACTTTGCAGAGCGTCCGCGCGCCCTGGCGCACTTTTGAGAGCGCCCGTGCGCCCTGGGGCACTTTGCAGAGCGCCCGCGCGCCCTGGCGCACTTTTGAGAGCGCCCGTGCGCCCTGGGGCACTTTGCAGAGCGTCCGCGCGCCCTGGCGCACTTTTGAGAGCGCCCGTGCGCCCTGGGGCACTTTGCAGAGCGCCCGCGCGCCCTGGCGCACTTTTGAGAGCGCCCGTGCGCCCTGGGGCACTTTGCAGAGCGTCCGCGCGCCCTGGCGCACTTTTGAGAGCGCCCGTGCGCCCTGGGGCACTTTGCAGAGCGCCCGCGCGCCCTGGCGCACTTTTGAGAGCGCCCACTTGCTCTGGAACATGTTTCAGAGCGCCCACTTGCTCTGGAGCATGTTTCAGAGCGCCCACTTGCTCTGGAGCATTTTCCTGAGCGCCCACGTGCCCTGGCGCACTTCTGAGAGCGCGCATTTGCTCTGGGACACTTTGCGGACCGCCCAAACACGCAGCCCTGGTGCACTTTTGAGAGCGCCCACTTGCTCTGGGACACGTTGCGGAACGCTCAAACACGCACGGCCGCTCTAAGCTGGTTGTAAAGTGGTCCGTTCTGGTTGTAAAGTTGCCCGTTCTGGTTGTAAAGTGGGCCGTTCTGGTTGTAAAGTGGGCCGTTCTGGTTGCAAAGTGGTCGTTCTCGATGAAAAAGCATATTTCCGAATCCTATGTTGGTTGTAAAGTAACCTATCTGGTTGTAAAGTGGTTGTTCTGGTTGTAAAGAGACCGAATCTCCCTGCGCACCCCCTATGGTGTCGAGAAAGTGCCACGCCTGCTATGCCTGGACGACCGGCGCGTATAGAGACCGCAGCGAGAGACCACCCCCTGCGCACCCCCTATGGTGTCGAGAAAGTGCCACGCCTGCTATGCCTGGACGACCGGCGCGTATAGAGACCGCAGCGAGAGACCACCCCCTGCGCACCCCCTATGGTGTCGAGAAAGTGCCACGCCTGCTATGCCTGGACGACCGGCGCGTATAGAGACCGCAGCGAGAGACCACCCCCTGCGCACCCCCTATGGTGTCGAGAAAGTGCCACGCCTGCTATGCCTGGACGACCGGCGCGTATAGAGACCGCAGCGAGAGACCACCCCCTGCGCACCCCTATGGTGTCGAGAAAGTGCCACGCCTGCTATGCCTGGACGACCGGCGCGTATAGAGACCGCAGCGAGAGACCACCCCCTGCGCACCCCTTATGGTGTCGAGAAAGTGCCACGCCTGCTATGCCTGGACGACCGGCGCGTATAGAAACCGCAGCGAGAGACCACCCCCTGCGCACCCCCTACGGTGTCGAGAAAGTGCCACGCCTGCTATGCCAGGACGACTGGGGCCACGCCTGCCATAGCAGGACGACTGGGGCGTATAGAGACCGCAGCGAGAGACCACCCCCTGCGCACCCCCTATGGTGTCGAGAAAATGCCACGCCTGCTATGCCAGGACTGGTGTCGTCTTGTGTGTGCGAGTGTGTGCATGCGTGCGGCTGTATGTAGACGCGTGTCGCCGAGACGTGCTGTGCTGTGCTCTGCTGAGCTGTGCTGTGCTGTCCTATGCTGTGCTGCGGTCTGCTGCGCTGTGCTGCGCTGTGCTGAGGAGGAGGAGGAGGAGGAGGAGGAGGAGGAGGAGGAGGAGGAGGGGAGGAGGGCGGGTGTGGGGGAGACGCGGGCGCGGCGCGGCAGGGAAGAAAACCAGAACCCCACGAAGCATGTGGGCAAAAAGACAAAATCGAAGGACCATGATAAATAATGCAAATAATCGACATGACAAAATGATTATTTCATCGCCGTAATTAAAAATTGATACCCCATGTCTGAAACAAAAACTGACTACATACGCTCGTGGGCGCGATCAGCATAGTGGGAAACGCACAGCCCAATGCGTGCGTGGCGATGACAAGCGCAAGCAAGGATGAAATTACAAATGAAGGCTGATCTCGGCGCCCTCACCTGCGACGCTGGGTCTGAGGCCACGTGCGCGGTGGGGCGACGCATCGGCGCGCGTTTCTCCACGAACGCGCGAGCCCCGTCCGCGCACATGTGAATCCCGTCTGCGCCAGCGACTAGGCACCGGCAGCGAATCCCATCATCGATGACTTCGCGGGGCGCGCTTCAAAGACCGCGGGCGGCTCTTGGCGATCCATCGCAAGAACGATGCGAACTTGCGGCGGCCCCCTAAAAACTTCCATCGATCGGCCGCCGCGCGCCCCGCAAGTCATCGATCGCGGTCGGCGGCCCCGCTGCAAAGGGGTGAAGGGAGAAGCAGGAGATAAGTTTTGGGTCGGCAGTCGGACGACGAGGGCACGGCAGGGCCGCCGAGAAATTTGAGGATGGAGGGGGGGCGACGGGGTCGGGGGCCTGGTGGGGGGCGCGCGCGGCCCTGGCCGCGGGCCTCAGGCGCGCTGGCGCTGGCGCTTCGTTGCCTCAGCGCGCTCGCGCAAGCTGGGGCGCCTCGGCGCCTCCGCGGGCGGCCCCGTGTCCGCGGCGGCGATCGGCTCCTCTGCCGCCGCCGGAGCGCCGAAGAGCTCGGCGTCCTGCAGACGGCCGCTCGGGGGGGGGGCATCGGGGCCCACCCGATAGGGGGGGGGAGGTGGAAGAGAAGCAGGAGGACGACGAGGAGGAGAAGGGGGAGGAGGAGGAGGAGGAGGAGGAGGACGAGGAGGAGGGGGGGGGGACGGCGAAGAGGATGAGGAGCAGGAGGAAGAGGAGGAGGAGAAGGAGGAGGAGAGGAGGGGGAGGAGGAGGGAGGAGGGGGGAGGGGGGAGGGAGGAGGAGGGAGGAGGAGGAGGAGGAAGAGGAGGAGGAGCAGGGGGAGGACGAGGAAGGCGGGGGAAGGGAAGGAGGGGGGGGGTGCCTTTCATTAGCCGCACCCCTCGTTGCCGCCGCGGCAAATCAGAGACCCCCTCCCCGCACTTCCTCCCGCCCCTCCCCCTCTTCCTCTTCCTCCTCCTCCTCCACCTCTTCCTCCGCCTCCCCCTCCCCCCCCCTTCCCCCCTCCTTCCTCCTCCTCCTTCTCCTCCCCCCCCCTTATCCCCTTGTCCCCCTCCCCCATGCTCTTCCTCTTGATCCTTTAGATGTTGCTCCTCTCCTGCCCCCCACTCTTCTCTAATCTCCCCCGCCCCCTCTCCCTCCTCTTCATCGTCCTCGTTCAACATCCCCCCCCTCGTCCTCCTCCTACTCGCCCCCCCCCCCCCCTCTCGCCTCCCCCCCCCCCCCCCCCCCGCCTCCACCTGGCGACGGCCAGCGGGCGACCGGCGACGGGGGCGCTCCAGCTGCTCGACCTCCACGCCCGCGTCGACCAAGTTGCCGATGTCCCCGACATCGGCGCCGTCGACGGCGACGACGTCGGCCGCGTCGTCCTTCGGGCGCTTCTCGCCGAAGATCCCGATCACGGTCCGCACCCAATCGGGGTCCTGGGGGGAGTGGGATCGGCGGTGGACAAACCTCGCTTAAGCTCACCTCCCCTTAGTGAAAGCGGCCTGGGACCGACACCGATGGACCTGCGCCCGCAAAAATGAAGGCCGCGACGCCCCCTGGCAAGCCGAAAACGGCCAATCCCTCAATCAACGTGTCAGGGTAGGAGGTCCATCCACCTCCGAAGGGCGACGGGGCGAGGTTGGCGCTGCAGGAGGGCAGATGGGCAGGGCGAGGATGGCGAGGAAGAGGAAGGCGGGGGGGGGGGAGGAGGGGCAGCAGCAGCAATGGACGCAGGAAGAGGAGGGGAGATGCAATCAGGACAATGACGACGAGGGCGTCGAAGAAGAGGTCGGGGGAGAAGGAAGAGGAGGAGGCAGACTGCGAGAAGGGGGGGCAGGAGGAGAAGGAGGCGAAGGAGGTGGGGGAGGCGGGAGGAGGAGGAGGAGGTCGGAGGCGGGGACAGGAGGGGGAGGAGGGGGAGGGGCGGGGGAGGAGGAGGAGGAGGATGAGGAGGAGGAGGAGGAGGGGGGGGAGGAGGAGGAGGAGGAGGAAGCGGAGGAGGAGGAGGGGGAGGAGGGGGTCATTGCATCGTGGTCGCCATCCCTGTGCCCCTCCATTCTCGCCCCCCTCCGGGTCGCCCCTTCGCCCTCTTGCAGCCCCAATCCCTGCGCCCCCGCCCTTGCCGCCAGCGGCCCCGATGGCGTCGATCATGACGCCATTCCGCCACGTCGTCATGATGTCCTCCATCTGGGCCGCGGGGTCCCGCGGGAGCTCTTGAGGATCTCGGCGAGCTTGTCCACCTTCGGGCCCGCCAGCAGGGCGTTGTTCACCGTTGAGGGCCAATCGACGTGAATGTTGAACGCGAAGTAAGTGAACGACACCGTCTCGATGGCGAGGGCCTGCGCCTCCTTGCGCCGCTTCAGGAGATCGCTGGGGACCAGCAAGCCGCTGGTGTCCTTGGTCGGGGTAGGGGTGGGGGTGGGGGGGCTCCAGTCGCCAGCCGCCCCCCCATCGGCCTCCGCCCCAGCCCCCCCCCCCCCCCCGCGTCGCCACTCCGACGTTCCAAGGCGCGGCGCGGGGCGGAGGCGCGCGGGGGGGCCGGGGCGGGGGAAACTGGGGGGCGAACACAGAGGCGGGCGGAGCGCCCGGGCGAGGGGGTGGAAGGGGCGAACGGCGAGATCCAAGCATAACGGAAAGATGCGGGGCGTCTACCAGCATATCCTACCTGAGCCGCGTCTTTCGCCGCCCCCCCCCCCCCCCCCCCCCCCCCCCCCCCCCCCCCCCCCCCCCCAACACGCCCTCCCACCCGCCGACCCCGCCGACCCCGACCGAAGCATCTTCACGAGCGACAGCGCCGCCTTGATCTTGCTGGCCCAACCGCCGAGCTGACCGTAGACCTCTCGGCTGCGCAACCCCCATCACTCCCCCGCCTCGCCCCCCGTGCCCTCCTCCTCCTCCTCCTCCACCTTCTCCTCCTCCTCCCCCCCGCCCTTCTCCACCACCTGCCACTGCCCCCCCTGCCCTCCTCCTCGGCCTCGCCGAATCCCAGTCGCCCCCCTCTCTCCTGATCTCCCAGCATCTTCCGTTTCCTCCTCCCTCCTCCTCCTCCTCCTCCTTCTCCTCCTCCTTCTCCTCCTCCTCCTCTTCCCCCCACCTCCTCCTCCTCCTCCTCCCCCTCCTCCCCCTCCTCCCCCCTCCTCCTCCCCCTCCTCTTCATAACGACGACCTTATTCCCCAGCAACTCCCGCACCAGGGTCTCGTCAGTGAGCATCGACTCCTTCTGCAGCGTCCACTTCGGGCAGCCCTTCTCGACGGCGTCGCAGAGGGCGATCAGCTGCGCCTGCCAATTGTCGCCGAAGTGCTCCTGCAGAAGGCTGAACTCCCGGTGCAAGGCCGCGACGAAAGGGGCCGAAGTGAACGACATTGCGCAGGACTGGCGCGTGGTTCGGGCTGTCAGGAGGCACGTCGAGCAAGCCCTGGTGCGCAGACGCGTAGGAGGCGATCCAACCATGCAACGCCCTCAACTCGCTGGGCTTGAGGGCCGCACCCCGCTCAAGGACCGACCTCTCTGGGAGCTTCGCGAGTTTGCTGAGCGGGAACGCAGCGTGGAGGAACATCTTGACATTCGTGAGGAAGTTCAGCTGCTCCGCGAGGTGCTTGTCGGACATGCCCAGGGCCCAGATCACCATGCCGCGCCGGGCCTTGTCGTTGTCGTCGGGGTGGGCCGCAGCTGCAGCGTCCATCTCCTCGTCGCTCATCTCCGCGATCGGGGCGTCTCTCAGCGGCCCGTCCGCGGCGACGAAACATGGCTTGAGAGCAGCGAAAGCATCCGCGGCAGGCTTGGCCGCTGCCGCAGCGAGGGCATGACTTGTATCCATCACCGCGCCAGCATATTCACCGCCGTCCCGGAGCAGAGGGGGCAGCTTGAAGGCGGCGACGCCCGCGCGGAAGAACTCATCTACCTCGGCCAGCTCCGGGTCGAACTCCGAACGGCAAAACTGGTTGCAGTCCTGCTGCAGGGAACGGATGGATTCGACGTCGAGTTTCCCACCGTCGGCCTCCACCGTCTTGAACATGCCGCTCGCCGCGACAAGCCACGCGCAAATGCCCCCGCATTTCCTCGAGCCTGCTACGAGGGGGCCCGCGTCGCAGATCGACTTGGGGAAGGCGCAGTCCACGACTGTCGCGAGCTCGCCCACATCGCTGAAGTCGCTGCGCGCCACCCACTGTTCAGCCAGAAGGGCCGCGGCATCGGCCGCCATGCTGTCTCCAGGAAGCGCCCTGTAACGGCCGAGGAGAACGCTGGCAAACGCGTCCTTTAAGTCCCGAACCTCGCCGATGGACTTGCGGATCTTAACTGGGCACGCTGCAATGCAACCGACGTGCAAATCCCGGTGCTCGACGAGGGGCCCGGCGGTCTCGCGGGGCCGCGGCGCCAAGCCGTCGCCCGTCACTTCACCTCCCGGGGCGAGGAGGGCGAGGAGCAACGCGGCCAGGATGATGATTG
>CAUYUJ010018880.1:65000-102500 GCA_963575745.1 Prorocentrum cordatum | reverse complement strand
TCGCATCCCAGATGTCAGTTTTGCTTGTCTGCTTGAGAACGGAGGCAAGGCGAAACGACAACAACTTGTCCTGCTCCTGCGCAACATTGGCCACGCCATTCTTGCGAAGCTCCGCTGCCCCCACGGCCTGCCACCAGCTGTCGATATCTGTCGTGGCCTTGATGCCCGCCATGTGCCTGCACCACTTAAGGTGCCCGGGGAACTGTGCATCCACCTGAGGTTCCAACTGCACGTGCGTAACCTGAGGCAGGCGCAGCGCTCGAATCGGCCAACGGTCCAAAAGGAATGGGGTGGTTTAAAGAATTCGGCCGCCAGACTACCGACAGCTCCAAACCCCCAGCCCTCCGCGGGGTCTCCTGCAATGCCCTGCAATTCGCCGCCCCCGTGCAATGCCCTGCGAAGCCCCCCTGGCCTTTCAATCCCAACCGACCCTCTTGGCGGACGCCGTCGAAGGCAAACTCTCTTTGCTACCCCGGGGGGGGGGGGGAGCTTTTTCACTTCCGGGTCTCAGTGAGGTCCCGGGGGGCGAGTGCGCCGCGGGCGCTCCAAGACGGCCCCGAAAAGTTGCCACTGGGCCAGCGGAGGCCCTCTCCTTGACGGCAGGCCCCGCCGAGGCCCTTCCTAGACTCATCGCGCTAACCCGCGGCGGCCCAAGACTTCCGAGACAGAGCGCAAGATCTGCGCTTCCTTGACCAATGCAACTCGCCCCCTCATTATCTGGGTGGGCTGGCGCGACACGCGAAGCGTCTCGGATGCAAGGGCATCGAGCATCGAAACCTCCCCGCCAACCGGAAAGACATGCTCAGCACAGAGCCCAGAACTCGACGACTGCCAGGTCTTAATGCCCAGCCAGCCTGGAAGTCGAACACCTTCCTCATCTCCTCCGAGTCGATGCCGTGATCCTTGCAGCACTCGACAATGTCCTTGACGATGGTGACCGCCTTGATATACTTGTTGTGCTGCGCGGCCTCCAGCGCGTCCGTGGATTTGCGGACGCGAGCGCCCAAGTCGCTGACGATGCTATTCATCTGCTTAACTTGCGTCTTGGCCTCCGAACCCCAGAAGCACACGTCGGAGGACTCGGGCGCTGCGAAGTCGTTCAGGATCTTCGTCACCTCGGGGCCCCAGTCCTTGGTGGGTCTCCTTCTCTTCTTTTCAGCGGCAGCCTTGGCGGGGGCCGCAGGCCCCGCCGAGGCCTTCGCGGCCGTCCTGGCCTTCTTCCCAGATGGCCGTGGCACCTCGGCTAGCTGCTCAAGCTGTTCTTCCTGGGCTCCTTTCTCACCCGCGCCAGCCTTCGCGCTGCTCGGGGGGGAACTCGACGCCCCGGCCGCTAGGGGCAGGCGACGCGGCTGGCGCGGCCGACGGCCTGGACGACCTGCCTGCTTGCTTGGAAGGCCCTTCAGCACTGCACCCCATCAAACGGTCCACTCCAACCTGGGCGCCCGCGTCCTGGCCACCTCTCGCGCTGGCGACGCAAGAGGCGATGAAGGCGGCCTGGGCGTCCTCCATATCTGAGCGGCTGAGATCGGCATCCCCCTGGCTCCTGATGTTCATCTCGTCGATGTCGTCGACGTGGAAATTTTACCCTGGGGCCGGGGGCGCGCGTGCCAGGAACGCCATCCAACTCCCAGTACTGGTGGCCTTCCTTCTCCATGTCGTTCGATTCCAACTTCCCGCGCCCCGCTTCGTATTCGGCCATTGGCAAATTAGCGAAGCCAGGGTTCTTCCTCACGAACTGCTGCTTCTTCAGTCGCTCCAGCGTCTGGGATGTGACGGACTCCCAGCCCAAGCGGGCCCAGGTCTCCCAAGGGTCAGGGACGCCGGAATCGATCATCTTCTGCATAACAACCTGAACTGTCTCCTGGTGCTTCTTTAACTTCTGCGCGTCGCTCCCGAGGAAGTCTCGTACTTCGCCATGGTGATGCCCGGCGCGCCCTTCTTGGCCTTGCCTGTGAGTATATTCAGGCAATGCCCGCAGTGATGACCATCCGTCTTGCCTGGCAAGCAGCGGCAGCGGCGGGCGTCGAAAGACTTGCCCCCCAGGGGAACGATTTATTTGCGGAGGCGGGCGGAGGGGGGGGCGGGGCCCGCCGCGCCCCCTGCAAGTCCATGTTCAAAGACGGGCCCCTGGGCCCTGGGGCCCTCGGGCCCCTGGAAGAGGCTGTCCACGGCTGTTCACGAGCGACAAAGGCCACAGCGAGCCCGCCCCAGCAATCCTTGGGAGCCCCACGAGCAACTGGACATGAAAGGCTTGTTGAGGTCGAAAGAGACCCCAACGAGCCCGCCCTGGAAGTTCAAAACGAAAACCTCGAAAGTCGTTGAACGTCGGGCCCTGGATGAACCAAATCGGAATGAGCTTCGAGCCTACCTGCCCCCGCCCCATCCCCCTTCAGAACTGAGCTAATTCGAATCCCACCAGCCCTCTGGGCGTAGGCGGTTTAGAAAATTTCCCCCTTCCAACCTCCTCCTTCCCCTTCTGGGAAGGGTTTACCTCTCCCCCTGCCCCCCCCCCCCTGGACCTGGGCGGGAGGGTTCGCCGCGCGTTCGAGCATCCAAAACGGCCTCGGCGAGGAAGCCAAAATCACCGGTTGTTCTAAGAAGGTTTTGGCCCCACGTTGGCCCCCCGATGGGGAAGGGGGAGAGGGGGGGGCGGGGGGCGAATTAGGCCCCCCCCCATCCTGCGATCGATCTCACCCACGATGGCTCACATATGGCCACCAAGGCCCCCAAGGGCGCCCCGAGAGGGCCCCAAGAAGTGGCCAGGAAGCTCCAAGAGGCCCCCAGGATGCCCCAAGAGGCTCCCGAGAGACTTCCATGAGGCCCCAAGACCCAGAGGCGCCCAAGATGCTCCAAGAGGCCTCGGCGAGAATACCAAATCCTTAATGTTACTGAGGTTTTAGCCGCACGATGGCCTCTTTTTTTTTTCGGGGGGGGGGGGGATGGGGGGGGCGCTGATTAATGTGGCTCCAAGAGCGCCTGGGAGAGCCCAAGATGACCTCCAATACGGCTCAAGATACCCCATGATGTCTCATATGGCTCCCACGGTGCTCCTAGATGCCCCAATCCGCTCAAAGACGGCTCCAAATGGCCCAAGAGCACCCCAAGGAAGCCCCGAAGAGGCCAACACCTGATGAGACTATCTGCGTTTGGCTTTCTCGCCTTTTCGCTTCTGATGGCCATCCGAGGCCTCACGAGGGCTCCAAGGTGGCCCAAGAGGGCTCCAATAGATGCTCAGGGGAGCCCCGAGACGGCCCCAAGAGCGCCTAAGAGCTCTCCAAGAGCGCCCCAAGAGGCGATGTTGGGCCCCCGAGGGGCAACGCTAACTAATGCTCGCTTCTTGTTTGCTCGATGTCTTCCAAGATGGCTCCAAGAGCGCCCCCGAGGCTCCAAGAGGGCCCCAAGAGCCCAAGAGGCGCCCAGGAGGCCCCAACAGGCGCCCAAGAGGCCTTCAAGATGCTCCCAAGAGACACCCAAGAGGCCCCAAGAAGCTCTCCGAGGCACCCAAGACGCTCCGAGAGGCCTCCACTGGGGGGCCCTTCCACTGCGTGCTGCCCGCTTCCCTGATCGAGGCAAGTCCTCGGGGCATTGCTCCTGGATGGGCTGGCGGGGTTACGCGAAGCGTTTAGAATTCAAAGGGCCCAGGAGAAGCCATGAACAACGCGGCGACGCGCCTGATTTGTTGCAAGGCGGCTTGCCCCGCCAGACGAAGCGCGCCTTGCCGGCGGCCTTAGCGACGGGGCCCTGCCCGTTGCCCCTGTGCGAGCACGCGGCGCATTTGCGCCCGTCAGGGCGAGGCTCCGCGGCAGCGTCTCTGATCCACGAGCGCTCTCGCGCCGGCACGCCTCGCCCCACTCATCCCCCCCTCTCCCGCCATCCGTCTATCCCTCCCCCTATCTCTCCTTCGCCCGTGCCAGTCCCCTCCCCTCCTTGGCGCATGGAGAGAGCGAGGACACGCGCGCCCGCCTCGCGCTCTGATGGCGGCGCGCCCTCCGGCGGCGCCGTCCGCGCCGCCGCGCCAGAGGCAGCAGAGCCGCCGTTGGTGCGCGCTCGCTTCGGCCTCGCATGCGCGTTCTCAGGCGGCGGAAGGATCCCGCCGCTGCCTTCCGCCCCTCGCCGCCGAGGGGAGATGTCGGGGGGGGGGGGGGCGCTGGGCGGCTCGATCCGATGCGGATCTGGGAGGCAACGCGTCGATGGAATATACGCGGAACGGCGCGGCGGGGCGACGAGACAGCCCACCTCCCCGAGCGCGCGTTTCCGTCAACGACAAACGATGGCCGGAGGACCTGAAGGACCCGAAGAAAAGCAAGGGGCACAACTGCTGTCTGGCGACCGCGGGACACCATCAAATCGAAATGCCCGAACACGCTGCGTTGAAGCTCGATCGGGGACAGCCGAACCCCAAGCGACGACACCGCTGTCCTGGAACTCACCGTGGGCCCCAGAAAAAATGCACGACATCGCTCGCCTGGCGATAAAGCAAGCACTGATGCACATGCCCTGCGCCGACCCCATCCCCAACCCGCGGGCGTGGCAACCGGGACATCTGAAACCCCGATGCGTTAGCCCGCCGCGCCTTCTCTTGGACGGTAGGAGTTGCCTCGCTCAGCCGCGAAAGCAGCCCGGCCCCCTCTCCTGCCGCTGCTGCTGCTGCTGCTGCCCCCCCCCCTCCTCCACCGCCGCGCCCCCTCCTCCTGCCCTTCCTCCTCCCCCCTGCCCTCCCCCCACTCGCTGCCGAGGGGGCGGCGGAGCGAAGGCGGGCACGGGCGCGGGGGAGGGGGGGCGGCGCCGGGGAAAGCGAGAGCGAGCAAGGGGATGAGAGAGAGAGAGAGAAAGAGAGAGAGAGACAGAAAAAAAAACAAAAGAGAGAGAGAGAGAGAGAGTGAGAGAGAGAGAGAGGGAGAGAGAGAGAGAGAGAGAGTGAGAGAGAAAGAGAGGGAGGAAAGGGAGAGAGAGAGAGAGAGAGAGACAGACAGACAGACAGACAGACAGACAGAAGACAGACAGACAGACAGACAGACAGACAGACAGACAGACAGACAGACAGACAGACAGACAGACAGACAGACAGACAGACAGACAGACAGACAGACAGTCAGACAGACAGACAGACAGACATACAGACAGACAGACAGACAGACAGACATACAGACAGACAGGCAGACAGACAGAGAGACAGACAGACAGACAGACAGACAGATAACAACACGAACAAAAAGGAGGGAGGAAGGCAGGGAAAGAGAAACATATATACATATACATTTAAACATATATATATATATGTACATATGTATGTATGTGTGTATAAATATATAGAAAGAGAGAGGGGGAGAGGGAGAGGGGGAGGGAGAGAGAGCACGAGCATGAGTGCAAGAAGCTGAGCGAGCTAAGGCACGAGGTCGGGAATGAGAAAAAAAGAGGGAGAGAAAGAGAGAGAGAGAGAGAGAACAACAAGTACCCTGGCGACGTACCCAACCCCTGCGCAAAAGCGGGGCGCAAATAGTTTAGGATACTTTATAAGGGGGCGATGACGGAGCGAGGGTTGCATGTGTCTGCAGATGGAATTCGGGAGACTCGCAGGACACTGGCTACAGGAAAAGGGCCTGATAAAGCTGATGATTTACAATTCCTGAGCACTCCTAGCCACTTCGAAAACGGGGATCACAGTAGGCCTCGAAAGTGGCGACAGGTTCACAGATCGCAGCCCCGCAGGGATGGCGAGGTCTCATTTGAATCTGCCCGTGGCCCTCACTAGAGGACCTAACGGGAAGCGAGTGCGATGTGGACTTGTCAAAACGTGTGCGAAAGATTGTCCGGCCCGTTTCGTTTGAGACATCCTTCCAATACTGAGCTCCAAGATGTCGCTCGCGAGGTGGTCCGGGCCGTTTCGATTGAGCCATCCTCGCAATGCGAGGCTCGAAGATGTTGCGCGCGAGATGGTCTGGCCCATTCTGCCTGAGACGTTTCGTAGCACAGGAGCTCCAATCACAACCTCTCTCATTCCTTCTCCCGCCTCCCTCTTCCCACTTCCCGCCTGGTTCCTCTTCCCTCCTCCCTCCTCCCGCCTCCCGCCTCCCGCTGCTGCGCCTCTGCCTCCGCCTCCCCGTCCCCGCCGTCGTCGTTTCTGCCGCCTCAGCATCCGTCATGCGCGCACTGCCTTCCGCCCTCCCCAGACATCCGACGTCACGATTTTTCCCCAAACAGCTTGCTGAACGGGGTGCTGTTGTGGTAGAAGCTAACTCCGGCTGAAGGAAATCCTCACAAAAACATCCTCACAAAAATTTGCCCGCGAGGTGGTCCGGCCCGTTTCGCCCGAGACATCCTCGAAACTCTAACCTCGGAGATGCCGCGCGAGAGGTGGTCTGGCCCGTTTCGCCTGAGACATCCTCGAATTTCTGAGCTCTGAGATGCCTTGCGCGAGGTGGTCCGGCCCATCTCGCCTGAGACATCCTCGCAAAGTCTGAGCTCAGATGCCGTGCGCAAGGTGGTCCGGCCTGTTTCGCACAAGACATTCTCACAACTCTGAGCTCAGATGCCGCGCAAGAGGTGGTCCAGCCTGGGGGCCCAGAAGACCACATGTTACATATCTTCCCTGGGGCCCTGGGAGCCCGCCCGAGACATCCTCGAACTTCTGAGCTCTGAGATGCCTGCGCGAGGTGGTCTGGCCCGTTTCGCACAAGACATTCTCGCAACTCTGAGCTCTGAGATGCCGTGCGCAAGGTGGTCTGGCCTGTTTCGCACAAGACATTCTCGCAACTCTGAGTTCCCAGATGCCGCGCAAGAGGTGGTCCAGCCTGGGGGCCCAGAAGACCACATGTTACAGATCCTCCTTGGGACCCTGGGAGCCCCAGGAGGCCCCAGAGAGCTCCAGGAGGCCGCAGGACGCCCAGGACAAGCCCCAGGGGTCCGCAGGAGATTCCCAGGAGGCTCCCAGGAGGCCCCAGGAGGCCCCCTATTAGAACGTGTCAAGTTAATACACATCCGGTGTCGATTCGTTGATTTTTCCTGCTCTTGTGGCCCCCCCCCCATTTTGGGGGGGCCCGACGGCCACATGTTAGATATCCCCCCCTGGGAGCCCCAAGAGGCTTCAGGAAGCCCCAGGTGGGGTCCAGGAGGCCACAGGAGCCCCAGGAGGAAGCCCCTTTATTTTGAGGGGCCCAAGCGGCCACAGGTTAGATATCCCCCCTGGGAGCCCCAAGAGGCTTCAGGAAGCCCCAGGTGGAGTTCAGGAGGCCGCAGGAGGCCCAGGAGGAAGCCCCAGGAGGTCCCCAGGAGGCCCCCGCAACTCGGAGCTCTGAGACGCCGCGCTCGAGGTGGTCTGGCCCGTTTCGCCTGAGACTTCCTCGCAGCACGTTTCGCCCGAGACACCGGCCCGTCTCGCCTGAGACATCCTCGCAAGTCTGAGCTCTGAGATGCCGTGCGCAAGTTGGTCCGGCCCGTTTCGCACAAGACATTCACGCAACTCTGAGCTCCCAGGTGCCGCGCAAGAGGTGGTCCAGCCTGGGGGCCCAGACGACCACATGTTACATATCCCCTCTGGGACCCTGGGAGCCCCAGGAGGCCCCAGAGAGCCTCAGGAAGCCGCAGGACGCCCACAAGACATTCTCGCAACTCTGAGCTCTCAGATGCTGCGCAAGAGGTGGTCCAGCCTGGGGGCCCAGAAGACCACATGTTACAGATCCTCCTTGGGACCCTGGGAGCCCCAGGAGGCCCCAGAGAGCTTCAGGAGGCCGCAGGACGCCCAGGACAGGCCCCAGGGGTCCGCAGGAGATTCCCAGGAGGCTCCCAGGAGGCCCCAGGAGGCCCTGTCAAGTAAATACACATCCGGTGCCGATTCGTTGATTTTTCCTGCTCTTGTGCCCCCCCCCATTTTGGGGTGGGCCCGACGGCCACATGTTAGATATCCCCCCTGGGAGCCCCAAGAGGCTTCAGGAAGCCCCAGGTGGGGTCCAGGAGGCCACAGGAGGCCCAGGAGGAAGCCCCAGGAGGTCACCAGGAGGTCCCACGAGGCCCCAGGAGGCCCCCGCAACTCGGAGCTCTGAGACGCCGCGCTCGAGGTGGTCTGGCCCGTTTCGCCTGAGACTTCCTCGCAGCACGTTTCGCCCGAGACATCGTCGCAACTCTGGGGTCCGAAATGCCGCGCGCGAGGTGGTCCAGCCCGTTACGCTGGAGACATCCTCGCAACTCTGGGCTCCGAGATGCCCTGCGCGAGGTGGTCCGGCCCATCTCGCCTGAGACATCCTCGTAACTCTGAGCTTTGAGATGCCGTGCGCAAGGTGGCCCGGCCCGTTTCGCACAAGACATTCTCGCAACTCTGAGCTCTCGGATGCTGCGCAAGAGGTGGTCCAGCCTGGAGCCCAGAAGACCACATGTTACATATCCCCCCTGGGACCCTGGGAGCCCCAGGAGGCCCCAGAGAGCTTCAGGAGGCCGCAGGACGCCCAGGACAGGCCCCAGGGGTCCGCAGGAGATTCCCAGGAGGCTCCCAGGAGGCCCCAGGAGGCCCCCTTATCGTTGATTTGTCCTGTTCTTGTGCCCCCCCCCCATTTGGGGGGAGCCCGACGGCCACAGGTCACATATCCCCCCCTGGGAGCCCCAGGAAGCTTCATGAAGCCCCAGGTGGGGTCCAGGAGGCCACAGGAGCCCCAGGAGGAAGCCCCACGAGGTCACCAGGAGGTCCCAGGAGGCCCCAGGAGGCCCCCGCAACTCGGAGTTCTGAGACGCCGCGCTCGAGGTGGTCCAGCCCGTTTCGCCTGAGACTTCCTCGCAGCACGTTTCGCCCGAGACATCGTCGCAAATCTTGGGTCCGAAATGCCGCGCGCGAGGTGGACCAGCTCGTTACGCTGGAGACATCCTCGCAACTTTGGGCTCCAAGATGCCGTTCGGGATGAAGAGGAGGTGGAGGAGGAGGAGAAGGCGGCATGTTGTAACATGCCATGCCAGCACGCACTGGAAGGGCACGCAATCGACGTTGGAAACCGCAGTGGGTCTAAAAACCCTGTTTGGGGATACTGCGCTCCGGCTATATTTTTTTGGAGGGCGACGAGGGAACGAGGGAGACAAGGAGGAAGACGAGGCCGAGGGGGAAGCAAATCATCGTTCGCCGATTGTGTGATGGAGCCAGTTATATCCTCGGCTGCCGAGTGTGCAACCCATTGCGCGCCCAGTAGGAGCCAATTTATCTTCGGCGGCCGAGCGCGCAATATGAGCCAGCTACATCATATGCGGCCGAGGGCGCAACCTATGGCACAACCCATGCTGCTGAGGGCGCACCCAACCAAGGCTGGTTATACAATCGGTGACCACGGGTGCAACCTATGGTGCAATCATCGGCGACCGAGGGCGCAATATGGGACAGGTGTGTGATCGGCGGCCGAGGGCGCAGCACATGACATAACCCGCAGAAGCCAATCGGATCCATTCATATCAGCGGGTGGCGCAGCAAATAGGAGGCCATCGCAATCTCGGCAGCTGAGCGCGCGCCCTAGCGGCGAGCTGGTTTGTGATTACGTGGTATTTGTGCAGCTGTGCCTCGCCGAGAGCATCCCGGGGAATCCCGAATCGCCCCGACCGTCTGAGGGAAGCGCGAGCCCGACGGCGGCGACGGCGACGGCCTCGTCGTCGCCGTCGCCGTCGTCGTCGTCGGCGTCGTCGACGGCGGCTGTCGTCGTCGTCGTCGTCGCCCCGCCGACGCCACTGTTGCGCGAGCTGCAGCCCGCGCCCACCGCCCACCGCCGCGCCGCCGCTGCCCGTGCCCGCCGCCGCCATGACGGCGCTGCCGCACGCGATGTTCTTGACGCCGCAGGACGCGGACCCGCTGGTTGGGGCCATGATCCCGCTGGTGGAGCCGCTGATTGCGGCAGGTGGCCAGCACGGGGCCCCGTGGGTGCCTGGCGCGTTCACCTCCGAGGCGGGCGACGTCATGCTCAAGTTCTTTGGCGACGATTCGCCGATAGGCGCGGGGGCGGGAATGATCATAACATGAGCTGCAGCTCACCACCACCGCACGGTGTTCGGGGCATCTTGGACGCGTGTCGGAGGCTATCTCGTGGATGCCGTATTGGGGATGTTTGTGTATATAGAGCGCCCCATCGGGGGCACCATGGGCTATGTTGGGTGATCTAGCCCCTCGGGCCCAACAGATTCTTGTTTACATATATGCGTGGACAATGTGAGCATCCAGCTGTAGCTCCATGTTCTCACACTGTCAATGCATACATGTACACATACGTAAACGTGTGTGCGAGGTCTGCGCATCCCGTCCCAGGCTGGGCGGGCTGGCACCTCTTCTGGGGCGGCGGCGGCGCATCGGGCGCCGCGGGCGGCGCCGCCGCAGAGGGCGACGCGGGCAACGCCACGGCGGGCGACGCCGCGTCTGGTCTGTGCGCGTGGGCGCGGCGGCGCCTGGCACCAATGGCGCAGTGGTGCCGCCGATGATGGGCTGGCACGCGCCCGTCCTCAATGCCGACCCCAGCCCGACGCTGATGTGCCGCAGCTACGGGTTGCACGAGGTGCTGGAGGCTGCGGCTGGTGGCGGCGGCGGGGGTGGCGGTGGCGACGACGGTCCGTCAGCCCCTCCCGCCGACGGCGGTGCGGCGACGGCGTGCCCTCCCGCCCCTCCCGCCGATGGTGCGCCCACGGCTGCCCCTCCCGCCGATGGCGCGCCCACGGCTGACCACGGTGCGCCGACGGTGCCGATGCCGTCGCGCGCACCGACGGCGGCGCGGGCGGCGCGCCCGCGGGCCGACGGCGGCGCGGGCGCTGGCGTGGCCCAGGCCCATCGGACGCAATCGCCAATGTTCGGGGGTGCAAGTATCACGGCCACCGGTCCCCGCCCGCCACCGATATATCATCATCCGTGCACGGGTGACGATGTCTCGGTGGCGGGTGGGGGAGGGGGCGGGGGCATGTCCCACGCCCCTCAGTCCACCCACCCCGCACACAGTATGGGGGGTGATGGCAATGATAGCTGCAGCTGTCGGACACGGGTGATATCGTCACCGGGCAGCCATCTCACGCATCCCGCGTCCGCCGATGCGGGGCGGGGCCCCCTTGCCGCCGCCGCCGTCGGCGCACGCAGCACAGGGCGTCGCCCCCCCCCCCCGCGCCCGCCGCCGCCAGCAAGGCACGGCCGCAACGCGCCCGCCAGGCGCACCGCGGCTCGCGCTCGCGCTCGCGCGGCGGCCGAGCGCGCCCGCGCTCGGGCACGCCGCCCCGCGGCCCGCCTGCGCGCCGCGGCCCGCCCGCGCGCTCCCCGCAGCGCCGCCCGAGCACCGCGGCCCGCGCGGCGGCTGGCGCCAGCGCCGCGGCCCCCGCGGTCGACGGGCAGCCGCGCGGCAGCGCGGGCAAGTGCACGTGGCCGCTCGGCGAGCGGCAACGGGCAGGCCCCAGCGCGGGCAAGTGCGCGGGCAAGGGCCGCTCAGCCAGCGAGGCGCGGGCGTCCGACGACAAGGGCTCGGGCAAGGGCGTCCGCTCGGCGAGCGAGACGACCGCCCGCCGCCGCGAGATGCGCGGGGGGCACCTGGCCGCAGAACTGGACGCTGCCCGCCCAGTGGACTTCGGTGGGCGCGCCAGGGCCACACGCCGCCAGGCGCTGGCCGCGCAGCTGGGCGCCCAGGTGGGGCCCGCCGCGAACGACCCCGTCGGGCGTCGGGGCAGGCGGGCGGGTCGTCACAATGTACCGACGCATGCTTGGCACATGTGTCCATCGGCTGCAGCCGCGTGGACATATATGCTCACAGCGATGCGCGCGTACGTGTGCGACGAGTTCCGCACAGGGGCGGCTGGTTCCAGCGTTGCCAGGACCTGGCCTACGTGGTGCTGGCGCAGGGCCCGTTCTGCCCGCTGGCCATGGAGCTCGCCGGGGAGTGGTGCTCCTGGCCGCCTGGGTCTGAGGCGCACTTTGTCTAAAATGATGCGGCTGTATCTGAGTGCGGCAGCATTCAGATGCGGACGTACGCAGTGGCTGCAGCCAATTTGTTCCTCCGCGGCTTCAGCCACTCCGACAATTGGGGAGCGGCTGCGGGCACTCCCCAGGTACGACGCCGACTATCTCCAACAGCAGGCGATGGCGGCGGGAGTGCAGGCGGGCAGGCCCGCGCACCTGACCGAGATGGAGTGGGCGGAGCAGCTCCAGCTCGCGTTCGTCATGCGCGGGAAGAACCGCGAGGCGGAGCGGGCCCAGGCATGCGCCCAGAGGGCGGCGGTGCGGGCGGCGGGCCTGAGGGCGCCGAAGGGCGCTGCATACGCCTGGGCTGCAGGCCCACATGGCGGCGGCGCGGGCGGCGGCGCGGGCGACGGCGCGGGCGGCGACGTCGCCCCAGGCCGCCGCGGCCAGCGCTGGCGCCCAGGCCGCGGCGGGCCTGATGGCAGCGGCGCGGGCGGCGGCGGCGCGGGCGGCATGGGTGGGTGGTGGCATGGGCGGCGGCGCGGGCGTGGTCGCTTGAAGGCCGCGGCGGCGGTGGCGCGCCCACGGAGGTGCACTCATGGGCGGCGACGCCTACGGAGGGCGGCGGCGCCCGCGGCGGCGGGGTGGGCGTAGCGGCATGGGGCGCGGCGCCCACGGCGGCGCCCACGGCGCCCATGACGGCGGCGGCGCCGACGGAGGGCGGCGGCGCCCACGGCGGCGCCCACGGCGCCCATGACGGCGGCGTAGCGGCTCGGGGTTAGCCGAGCGGCCGCGCGGCTATTCTTTGCGGCGGCGGCGCCACACACCAACGCCGCCACGGCGTACCACCGCCGCCCTACGGGAACGGGGGGGCATCGGGTGGACGTCGGAGATGGCATCAGAGAGGGCAGCGCATGGGGGGGGAACTGGGAAGACGCGGGGTACTCCAAATGACACGCCGACGCCACCGATCAAGGGGGGCAAGGGTGTAAGAAGTTTTATCGCGATCGCCCGTGCCGCGGGCGGTCGGTTCGCAGCTTGACACCGTGTTCGGCGCCCAATGTTCTCCGTGCACCGCGGCGACGCGCGGTGTAAACACGCGCGGTGGCGGGCTGCCGACGTCGTCGCCGTCGTCGTCGCCGCCGCGCCGTTGCCGTCGCCGTCAGCGCCGTCAGCGCTGCCGTCGCCGTCGCCGCCGCCGCCGCCGCCGCTGCAATCGTCGCCGTCGCCGCCGCCGCCGCCGTCGACGTCGCCGTCGCCGTCGGCGTTGTCGTGGCCGTTGCCGTCACCACGGTCGCCGTCACCGCCGTCACCGCCGCCGCAGTCGTCGCCGTCGCCGCCGCCGTCGTCGTCGTTGTCACCGTCGGTTGGCGTGTCGGTGGCGGCGGCGGCGTCGCCGCCGCTGCCGGTGAAGTCGTATTCGGCGTCGTTGCCGCCGTCGCTGCTGCAGTCAGTGTAGTCGTAGGCGGTGCCGCCACCACCGCCACCGTCGCCGTCGCCGTCGCCGTCGCCGTGGCCGTCGCCGTTGCCGTCGCCGCCGTCGTCGTCGTCGCCGCCGCCGACCGCTGCTGTCGCAGTAGTCGTCGGCCCCGTCGTCACCGTCGCTGACGTCGTCGGTGTCATCGTCGTCGTCGTCGTCGTCGTTGTACTCAGTGATGCGGACCGACGCACTCAGTCGCCGCAGGCGACTGAGTGCGACGATCGGACCGACGCACTCAGTCGCCGCAGGCGACTGAGTGCGTCGGTCCGCATCACCTGCGTACAACGTCGACTGCAATGGCTACGATGGCGACGCCGCCCCCGACGGTGACGACGCCGGCTACGGTTGTGATGTCGAGGACGGCGACGGCTCCGACACAGCCTCTGACACCGACTGGTACGACGATGTTGAGGACGGTGAGGGCGACCGATGTTGACGATGGCGACGGCGGCGGCGGCTCACCTGACGGCGACATAGCCACCGATGGTGACGATGGCGACGGCGGCGGCGACCTTCCTCGCCACCCGTGACATAGCCACCGACGGCGCCATCGCCACCGATGTTGGCGACGGCGACGGCGACGGCGGCGGCCGAATCGTTTGATTTGCAGTTCTTGGGCCTGGAGCTGCAGCTCTGCGCCCGATTTCGTTGCCCTCCCCACTCACTGCTCGTGCTGTTGCACTGCCCTCGCCCCGCCATGATCATGTAGCCACGTCGGCCCGTGGGCGCGCCCCACCGCCGCCCTCGCCGCCTCGCCCTGGCAGCCTGGCGGCGCGCGTTCCCGACGCGGACGCCCGCGGCCTCGGGGCAGACGACGCCCTCGCAGCCTCGCTGCAGGGGCGGCAGGCGGGCCGCGAGCGCGTGGGATCGGCGGTGCCGCCACCCGACGTCGGCGCTGCATCATCGGACGTCATCGCCGTCGGCGCTGCAGCATCGGCCGTCGACCCGACGCCGACGCCGCCATCCGACGTCGACGATGCATCGTCGGCGAGCCAGCCGCGCTCGGCGGGCGGCGGACCGCCTCGCGGTCGCGGCGTCGCGGCGTCGGACCGCTCGCGGTCGCCGTCGTCGCCGCCGCCAGCGTCGCGTTGGCCAGGCGCGCCGCCGACGGGGGCGCCGCGGTCGGACTTACCGACGCCGTCGCGGGCGGCTCACGCGCGGACGCCGCCGAGCCCGTACTCGCCGCCCGCGGCCGAGCCTCTGGGACGCGCGGCGGCGCGTCGGGGCTCCCCCGCGGAGGAGGCGGAGCGGCGGTGAGAGGAGGCGGCGCGGCGGCCGAGCGGCTACTGCGGCGCGCCCGCGCCGCTGGATGGCAGCAACCCGCTGGAGGTCGGCGGCGACGTCCCGAGCAAGGAGGTGCGGGACAAGGGCGGCTCGACGCTTCGAGCCGAAGGCGATGCGAGTTCGGCTGCGAGCAGCGGCTCTGAGGGCTCGCCGTCGCGCCTGGCCCGTGGCTCTGCGGGCTCGTCTGCGAGCCGAAGGCGGGCCAGTGGCTCTGGGGGCCCGCCGCCGCGCCGCTGGCGCCGCTCCGCTGGCGCTGAGGACGCCGCGACGCCAGCGGCGGCCGCGCCCCCCGCGGCAACACCCGTCGGCGCCGCGGCGGCAGCAGCGGCCGCGCGCCCCGCGGCAGCACCCGTCGGCGCCGCGGCGGCAGCAGCAGCCGCGCCCCCCGCGGCAGCACCCGTCGGCGCCGCGGCGGCAGCAGCGGCCGCGCGCCCCGCGGCAGCACCCGTCGGCGCCGCGGCGGCAGCAGCGGCCGCGCCCCCCGCGGCAGCACCCGTCGGCGCCCCGGCGGCGGCGGGCGGCGCATCGCCGAGCTCTGGCGGCACCGACGGATCGCCGAGCTCGGGCGGCCCCGACGGCGACCCCCCGACTGCGGTCGGCGGCGCGCCGCCGCCCAAGGCGCCGCCGCTGCCGAGGCGATCGCGAAGTTCGCCGCGGCCGAGCGGGCCCGCCGTCTCATGCTTGAGACGGCGGCGCTGGCCCAGCGGCGGCGGGCGGCTGCCGACGCCGCCGTCGCGCCTGCGCGGCAGGCCGCGGCTGCCGACGCGGAGGTGCGCTTCGCCGACGTGCAGCGCGGCGCGGTGGCGGCGGGCTCGACGGTGGAGCTCGAGGGCCGCGCCGGGACGGCCGTGGTCGCGGCGATCGACGCCGCGATCGACTCCGCGGTCGAGGCGCGCCAGGTGGGCGGCCCTGGCGCGTTCTTCGACGTGGAGTCGATCCGCGCGGGCGCCGAGGCGCGCCTGCGCGCCGCGAGCCTGCTGGCGGCGCGCCCCGCCCCGCCGCCGCCCGCGGCCCCCGCCGCGGCCCCCGCCGCCGCCGCCGAGGCGCTGGAGGCGGAGATCGATCTCCTCCAGCGGCGGCTGCGCACGTGGGAGGACGAGCTCGCCGCGCGGCGCGGGCGGTGCTGCGCACGACGCGCGAGGCGGCGGCGGGCGAGGCAGCGGCGGCGGAGCGGCAGCTGCATGATATGCGGCTGCTGCTCGGCGACCATGAGCGCGCCGCGCGCGAGGCGCGGGAGGCCCTGCACAGGTCGCAGCAGATGCTCGGCCGCATGGGCAGGGCCATGCAGCACTGAGCGCGCCAGGCCGTTGCGATGGCCGCCGAGGGCCCGCGAGTGCCAGATCTTCACTCACCCAGCCCCCCTCATCCGCTGTAGCGGGTGCGTCGACGACGGGCGGACGACGACGGACGACGACGACGGACGAGTCGACGGCGGACGGCGACGGCGGACGAGATTGGGCATGCTGAGTCGACGACGGGCGACAACGGACGACGACGGACAATAGCGGTGACGGCGGCGACGGCGACGACGACGAAGACGACGACGGCGGCGTGTCGTTGGTGTGGCAACGGTGGGGCCTCGCGGTCGCGGCCGCGGTGCGGTCCCGCGGTGAGGGCCCGCGGCGCGCGGCCCCTCCCCGACGCCGTGCGTGCTCGGTGGGGGTGTGCCGTTCGATGGGGGCGCGACCTCCGCCAAGACGTTCGGCTTTCGCCATTGGAAACGGCATGTCCTCTCTCCGCCATCGTCACCCCCCCCGAATGTGTTCCTCGCGGGTAACTGACTGGCTGAACGACTGACTGGTCGCACTCGTTACGCGCCAAGTCTATGCTCGGCGGGCGAGGGCACGGTGCATCCTCCCTTCGTCTGGTTCCCACCTCCTCTCCGTCGACCATTCCCTCCTTATGCAATTCCGCCACATTCCTTGTCCGTCGTCGTCGTCGCCAGCGTCGCCTTCATCATCGTCACCCCGACTGCCACCCTCCCCATCACCATCATCACCATCGTCACATCATCATCATCATCATCATCATCATCATCATCATCATCATCAGCACCACCCCCCGAAGGGCGGGCTGGGTCCTCAGAGAAAGGACCGCGCGACGTCGTGCAGCGTCGGCGCGGCGCCCCCCAGCCACCGCGCCATCGCGGCCGCGACGGCGAGGCGCTCCATCGCCGCCGCGACGCGGAGGCGCGCCGCTTCGCGCGCGGCATCCCCCATCGGCATCGCCGCTGGAGGTGCTGGGGGTGCCGACCGGCTTCTCCCCAGCCTTCTCCCCTGCTGAATGTTGTCCCATTCGTCAAAGACCCAGATCGTCGGCATGCCTGCCCGAGGAATGGGCATGCTGGACGACCTGCCGTCGCCCTCCTCCATCTGCTCGGGCAAGTCCAAGAGGGCCCCGGGCAGAGGGCCCGAGAGTAAGATGGCCCATGGGTCATCAGGGCCACCATGAACGCTGTTCTCGGACGCCGTGCCCGAGCTCACTGTCCGAGCCGCGTCCAGCCGCGGCGACGAGGGAGTATGCCACCCGCGGGGGCGGACGTGACCCTGGCGGTGATGCCTATGGAAGACGCGCGCCCGAGTCGAAACCGCGGCGCGCGGGCGTGCGATGCAGCGGCATCACCGGCGCCATCAACCACCGTCGCCATCATCATCATCATCATCATTATCACCACCGACGTCGTCATCATCGTTATCATCATCGCAATCATCACGTCATGCCTCCTCAACCTCCCTCGGCGCACGCGGGGCGGCAGAACGCTGGGGCGAGGGGATGGGATAGGGATGCGGAATGGTGTCGTGATAATTATGCTGAACAGGGTGCTGATGTTAGAACAGTGAGTTCACGCACTATAACCACTTATACGAACCATGAGCCTGTTGGGGCCTCCTGAGACCTCCTGGAGCCGCCTGAGGGCTGCTGCGTGTTACTGGGGCCTCATCGGGCTTCCATGGGGCCTCCTGGGGCTTCCTGGTAGGATGGCCTCGCGAGGGCTTCCTGTTGGCTATTCGGGTCTCCCGCGGCCGCGCGCGCGTTGGATACAACGCCGACGCCGCCAAAGCGGCCCGCACCTTCAGTGGCGGCGTCGTCACTGGACGTCGGCGCATCCAGCGGCGCCTGGGTCCGCACCATCCTGTCGCCGATCAGCTACGACGCGCTGATGGGGATGACGAGCTACGACGACGGCCGCGTGCTGTTGGTCCTGCAACAGATCAACGGCTGGTACTCGACCTTCGTCGCCAGGTCGAGTGCCCAATGGCTTCTGGTCGCGCCGGCGCGGGCCCTCGACGCACTTGGCGTCAAGAAGGGCGAGTTCGAGGACAGGCGCCCGATCTTCCTGATGCAGGTCAGGGCGCTGTCCGACAACGTCCAGGTCGACGGTGCCCAGGTAAATGCCGCCCAGACGACCAAGTTCCTCGGCTTCTGCACTGGTGCGGTCTTAGAGCGGCTCGGCGCGTAGTGTGTCGACGCGCTCTTGAACTCCCCTGCGCGGGAGTATCGGTTATCCGCGTGATGAACACATTGGTCGCGCCGCGTGTAGTTTCGGAGCTGCAGCTCCGCTTTGGATTTCCGAGCTGGACTGCAGACCCGCCCCAAGTCCTCATGAGCCTCATATCTGCTCAATCTCCGCATCGTCGTCGTCGGCGTCGCCCTCCTCGCCCTCGTCGGCGCTCGCCCCATCGGCCACTGCTCAGCCCGACCCGCCCTCCCCTCAGCGCGGGCACGGGCTGAAGCCCGCGCCCGCGTGCGCACTGCCAGCAGCTGCAGCTCCTGCTCTCTTCAGATGACGCAGGCTATGCCGCTGCCGCGTCGGCTCCATCTCGAGCGCTGTCACGCCGCCCCCCTCCAGTTCGGCTGCAGCTCGAACTCCAGCTCGCGTGGCCGCAATGGAGATCGCCCGCCGCATCGAATCCATGGATCGCTGCATGATTAGCTCCCAGTCGGGTGCCATCTCCCACGCCGCGAGCGCTGAGAACAGTCGGACCATGGCGATGTCCATCATTGCATCGGTCCGCTCGGCCAAGCTGGCGATGGACGACGCGTCGCTGATCAACGAGAAAGTACAAGCGAGCATATCGAACGGGCCGCAGCCACCCAGCACGCACGTACATTCGGGCATGACGGGGTTGAGCGTGGGAGGGGGTCGGGGTGGGATGGGGGGCGTGGGATAGCATTGGCGGCACGGGGTGCTGCAGCATCGAGCCTGCCCCGCCGAATGCACATCCTGGTGGTAGCGGCGGGTTCTCTGACGACTTAAAGGCAGAGATCACTGCTGCAGTCAACCAACGGGTGCTCGGTGGCATAGGCAGCGGCGACATGGGGATTGGCCGCCGCCAGGACTTGTGCTTGTCATCGTGGTGTGTGTTGTTGTGATTTATGTTTTGTTTTGCATCGGACGGTGGTGGTGATGTTGCTGATGGTAGTGCTTATGTTGCTGGTGGTGCCGCCGTTGTAATTGCTCTGGGTCGCGTTGATGATGGCGCTCTCGCGCGCGCGTGGGGGGGGGGGGCGGGCGGGGTTCGGTCGACAGGACATGGGAAACCCGAACTACTTCCTCACGCGCGGCGATTGGGATCAGCTGAACCCGGCGAGCAGCATGAAAACGAAAGTGGGCGTCATCGCCGAGCGCCTTCAGGCGCCCGTGTCGTGGAACCATGTGACGCCGCTAGGTTGTCCACGCATGAGCTGCAGCTCCATGCCCGTTGCGTTGCGCGGGGAAGCGCCCCGCCGAATCGGAGCTGTAGCTCCATGTCTGTCGTTGCACAGGCGCTCGGGCTGGTTATCCCGTCGGACAACGCGTTGCGCCCCGTCTGCGCCATTGTGAGCATGCTGATGGGCTGCGACAATCCTGTCCAGTTCAGGTCCGTGGCCAAGGAGGCCCGCGCGGCGTGGTCAGCGCAAGGGAGCCGCCGTCGCGCGCCCCCAGAAAGTATACATGGAGGCTTCGCCCTGCCCGTCTGCCCATGTAGCGCGCTGCAGCGCGCTGCAGCGCGCTCGTGACGAGCGCCATGCTGCAACCATCGCCCACTCCGACGGGATGGTGGGCTGGGCGCAAGGCGTTGTTGAGGGGATGGTGTGAAGGGGCTGTGGGCTGGAAGCGGTGTGCAATATTATATATTGCGCCGTGCCCCACCGTGCAACGGCGCGCGGGCGAGGATCGTGCTCGCGCCCAACTACACTACCCCAAACGACCTCGCGCAACCTGTGTACACCGCCGTGTGCACTGAGGGCGGCCCGCCCGCGCAGAACACCATCGTGGGTCTGGCGCACATGTGCAGCAAGATGCCCATGCGCAGCACGCGCAGCTCCTTGCCCACCTCGCGCGCCAGTCAGTCGAAAGGCAACGGGATTGATCAGGTACCCCTCCAACACAATACAAACACGTAAACGACGTTACACCAATAACATTACAACCATGACATAACATATCATGAAAGCATCAGCCAGTCGCGCGGTTCCTCACCAGCTACGGCGGGTGCCCGCCCAGCGCGGGGGGGATCCTCGCAATCGAGGACGGCAGCGCGGTGGGCCAAGCAGCCGCTGCACCCCCGCTGAGCACGCCGAAGTGGGGCGGCGCACTGGCGAAGGCCGCGGCCGCAGTCGGAACTGGCAGCGCCGCCGCGCACCCGATCCCGCTGCCGCCAACTACTGATGCTGGCGAAGAGGCGGCAGCGGGCCAGGGCGACGCAGACGGTGGCGACGCTGGCGGCGGCGGCGACGGCGAAGACGCCGCCGCAGACGCCGCGGCGGCGGCAATGGCTGCCGCGGCCAAGGGCACGAATGGCAAGGCCAAGGCCAAGGGCAAAGCCAACGCCAAGCACGCCGCGGCGCCCTCTTCGGTGAACAAGAGGCCCGCCGTGGCGACGGCGGCTTCGGTGAAAATGAAGCCCGCCGCTGCCTCGGCGAAGGAGAGCGCCGCGCCGAAGATGGTGACGGCCAAGGGCGGATGGTGGACCCAAACCTACATCCGCGGCGAGGGCAGCGGAAACCACGGACACTCCTACACCATGTGGGTGGAGCCGTCGGGCAAGCGCCACCGCGCGCGCAAATCTGCGGTGGCAGCTGGTTTCGTCGGGTAGGCGATTTGGCGGCGGGTAGCAGTTGTGGCGGGTAGCAGCTGGGGCGCATGAGCGATTCGGCGGGCAGGAGTCCCGACCCGATCGCGCGCGTGTGACCAGCCTGCCGACTAGAGCCGAGCGCTTTTTACTTAAGCTATGGTTTGGTGCGGCACCAGTGCAGCTGCAACTGCGAGGGCTCGGGATTCAGCTGCCCCGCCGTTCCAGCCCCTGGAGCTGCGCGCGTCGGTGCCCATGTCAGGAGCCCCTGGAGCTGCGCGCCCCACGTACCCATTCGGGGCCATTCGCACGACGCACGGTGCGCTTAAAGGACCGCGTGTGTGCCAACCCGCGCGTTTGCCATTGCATCGGCAACCGCCGTTGGCGCGGCTGCCGCTGCAGCGGTGGCGCGCGCGTCGGTTGCCGCGATTGCCGATGCAACGGCGCGCTGTTCCCACTTATGATCCTGCAGGACTTGGCGCCAGCAGCGGGCCGCCATCGGCAGCAGATATGGTGGCCATGCAGATGATGATGGCAAGATGCGCGGCGTCGACGTCGCCAGCGGTTGCGCCGCGCACCATTGGATGCTACGCGGCGAACCGCCCGCCGCCATCCGGGGCAGGGGTGGCGCCTACATTGGCGGATGTGTGGGCCTCCATTGCCGCTGCCATTGGGCATCCAGGGGCACCTCCGCCGCTGGCAGCGCCGCCAGCTGCTGGCGCCACCAGCGCCGCTGCCAGCGCTGGCAGCGCCACTGCCAGCGCCGCTACCGACGACGACGCTGACGCCGCGGACGGCATCGCCACCGCCACCGCGATGGCGGGTGGGAAGATGACGCCCCGCCGCCGCCCCGCCGCCGCCGACGCCGAAGGCGCGCCGCCTGCCGTGAGGAAACGCCCTGCCGCCGCGCTGAGGCGCCCCGCGGGCGCTCGCTGAGGACGCCGTCGTCGTCGTCATCGTCGGCGCCGCCGCCTGCGCTTATACCAGCGGATCTATGTGTTGATTCAGCCCTTGGGCATCAACCGTACATGGAGCTGAAGCCCCCCCCCCCGCACCGCTTGAGCTGGAGCTCCCAACTCCGCCGATCACAGCCCCCGCTGGGGCTGAAGCTTCAGCGGCAATCACCCCCAACCATTGCATATGTATCTGCGAGGGCTCAGACATGTGCGATGGCTCCCTCACTGGAGCTGCGCCGCGGCCGCCGCCCGATGCCGCAGCCAAAGTGGATGGAGGCTGCGATGTCGCACGGGGCGGGCGATGTGGCAGTGATGAGGGAGCTGGACTGGATCACGCGCCACCAGTGCCCTCGTTGTTCTTGTCGCCTTGATTAACGAACGTAACGCTGTATGCGCTCTGCGTGCGTTACCTGCTGCAGCAATGGTACTACACCACCATGAGCCTCAAGCGCGGTGAGTATTGGAGGG
Source organism: Prorocentrum cordatum (assembly GCA_963575745.1). NCBI lineage: Eukaryota > Dinophyceae > Prorocentrales > Prorocentraceae > Prorocentrum > Prorocentrum cordatum. The sequence continues at coordinate 80,372 of CAUYUJ010018880.1, read as the reverse complement.
CACGCCAGACGGCGGCGCGCTCGATGATGTCTCCCGACGAGTTGCTCTACGGGGACGGCTGCACCAAGCGCTTTGCTTTACATGCTGCAGCATGTTATATCGTTGGCGCCTGCTGTAGCAGGTATTGTCAGCGTGTTTGCTGCCTGCCGCAGCAGGTTCAGCAACCTGAGCCACGTGGCCATCCCGCTGCCCGACGGCCGCATCACCAAGGTGAAGACCCAGCAGCTGCTGACCAAATACTTCAGCGTCAAGGTGAAGGCCCAGCAGAAGGGGAAGGTGAAGGCACAGCAGAAACTGACGAAATACTTCAGCATGCGGCCGAAGGCGGGCCTCCCTGGAGCTGAAGCTCCACGCCGCCACCGCCGTCGACATCCCATTCCGCATCGTCATCATCTCCCCCGCCGCTTCAGTGCCGTAATCGATCCCATCACCATCACCATTGCCCCCCCCTTTCCGCTCAGCCAGGCTGATGTGGGCTCGTTCCTCTACCTGCTCGGCAAGGCTCCGATCAAGCCGATCACGCCGATCAGGGCGGGCATCGACATCAAGCCTCTCAAGTGAGAGCGCCTCGCACAATCGCCGCGGGGGCGCGACGGCAGGATTGGGCTCGCCAGTGCGCGCGCCGCGCTCGGCACACGATTGCTAACGCCCTCAGCCCTTCCTGTCCCGCGGAGCTGTAGCTTCACTACATGCAGGCACGGGGGCGTTGTTGCAAGAATGACTGCGTCGTCTCTGTTGGCGACCCCGCCCCGCCCCGCCCGCGCCCGCCCGAACCCGCGCCGCAATGTTTCGGCGGCCTCCGCGCCTACCGCGCACCCCGCGCGTCCACGGCTGGGCGGGACACGTCAGCGCCTCGGCCCTCCACTGGCGGCGCTTATTGGTGAACCGAGCGGCGTGGAACTACGAGGGCGCGCGCGCTGTAGCGTGGCGCCAGCCCGCGCTGTAGCGACTGGGCAGGGCGGGGGGCTGGGCCGCCGCGTCGCCATTCAAATGTCAGCCGCGCCCACAGTTGAAGACCCTGTTCTATTGGATGATGGCCAACGTGGTCAACAAAAACATGGTCGCCCGCAGGTGGGCAGGATGCACCAGCGCGGGCGGGATGTCGCGCGTCGCCCCTGCACAGGTGGTTGGACGGCACCTGGATCTTCAGGCTCGCGGGTATCGAGTACGACTACTACGCCCACTATGATGAGCCGATCTTGGAGGATCGGCATATGGGTAGATCACGGCAGCTGCCGCTGCGCGTGCCCTCGCTAGACGCCGCTGCAGCGGCACGGCGGCCAAGCCCGCCTCGCCTGCGAGTTGCTTGCCGACGGCCCGCAGGAGGTCCGCGTGATGGACCATGACGGGGATTTACTCATGCTGCCGTGAGTGCCCGCCGCGGTCGGACACTGTCGCTTATAAGGCGCGGGCGTTGACAATGGCGACGGCGGCGACGGCAGCGATGCACGAACGCTGTGCTGTAGCACCCGATGTGACCGGGCGCGGCTGCCGCCGTCGCTGCGCGCGAGCGCGCGGGGGCGCTGCGGCCGCCACCGCATGGTGATGCCGCCGGCGGCTGCAGCCAACACCGCACGATGACGTCGGCGGCGGCGGCGGCAACGAGCGCGGCTGCAGGGCGCGCCCCCCGCCGCGCTCGCGCGCCGCCCGCGACGCCGCCATCGGCATGGTGGCGCGGTTGCGCGCGCGCTGATGCGCCTGCGGGCGCGGCCCCCGCGGCCCGCGATCTGCGACGCCAGGCTGCGAATGATGAGTTGTGCGGGCTGCGTGCCTCCCTGCCGTTCTGCAGCCAAGCAGCGTTAGGCGCGCTCCTGGAGATAGCTGGGCGCGAGGAGCTGCCGAGCGGCAACCGCAACCGCCTGCGGGGGGCGCGTGGCGAGTCGCGCGCTCACCGCACTGCCTACGGCCCGATCCACAGGGATATAAAGGTGCCCAGCAATGGCCCCGATGGGCACTTTGACCTCGAGGTCCAAACGCCGCAGGCCATGCTTGACTTCGCGGTCAGCTCCTGCAGCTCCTTCGCCGCGCGCGTGGAGGGCGCCTGGAACAAGCGTCAGCCCGCGCCGCAGGACCCGTGGACCACGGTCCTCTATTCGGACGAGATCATGCCTGGCAACGCTCTTGCCCAGACCCTGCACAGGAAGTGCTGGGGCTGGTACTGGGGCGCCCTCGAGCTCGGCCCAGCGACCCTGAGCAACGAGGGCGCGACTCGGGCGACGCAAACTCCATTCTCTGGGCTGCAGCCAATCCACCTCACAACCTCCAAACTCCAAGCATCCAAACTTTGAAACTCTGGGCTGCAGCCCATCCAGTGCCACGCGGCTTGCGCCCCCCTGTAGGACGCGTGGGTGGAGGTTGCCATCGTGCGGAGCTTGCTGGCCAGGAAAGCAGTGGGCGGTGCGTCGGGGCTGGCCAGCGCCATCGTCGGCCTGTTCGGCGGGGAGCACGACGTGGAGCGCGCGGGCGTCACCGTCGGCCGCCCTGGGCGGCCGGCGCACTTGTTTCTGCGGCCAGGTGCTATGCTGGCCGACGAGGGCGGCACCCATGCAATATATGGGTGCATAGGGTCCGGTGGGCTGAAGCCATGCCTCATGCGCACTAATGTGCACGACGCAAAAAGCGCCCGCGAGGCCCACCGTAACGACCCGACAGGGACTGCCGTCCATCACACGTGTGCTGACAGCACCAAGTTCGTCCCCGTCACCGTCCCCGTCCTGCAGGCCATCTTCAGGCAGCTGCGGGCGTTGTCCTTGATGCCCAGAAGCAAGGGCAAGCTGGAGGACTTGGAGACCGACCTCGGTTGGGCCCTCGCCGCGACGAGCGGCCTGCTCGGGAACGGGCGCGCGATGCACAAGCTCTACCCCATGGAAGCGTGCGTGTGGGACGTGATGCGCGTCATTTTCGCCGGCGGCGTCTGCGGCTTCCACGTGGGCCAGCTGATGCGCGTGGCGAAAGGCCACGGTCTCACGCACAAGGTCCTGGACGAGGCCGCGCAGACCTTCCAGTGGCCCGCCATCGGGCGCAAAGGGCTGAAGCCCTGCGATGGCAGGACGGCCGGCGCATTTGCGCCGAAGCGATCCGAGAGCCATTGGGGGAACGTGAACTTCAAGGCGACGGCGTCCGAGATCCTCGCGCTGGCCCCCTGGCTCAAGTACTTCTTCCGCGCAGCGTCGTCGGCGCGCGGGGCGCCCGACTTGGCGGTGCGCGCGCGGTGTTTCGGCCAGCTGGCCGACGTCGTTGAGGCCGTCGTCGAGGCCCACCGCGTGCCAGTCGACACGGCGGCGCTGCAGCGCGCAGCGGGGGGCCGCTAGGGCGAGTTCGAGCGCTTCTACGGCGAGAGCCCGATGACGCCGAAGTTCCATTATGCAATCGCTTCGCCCGCTGTCCCGCCCGCCCCGCCCCGCGCCGCCGAGCTGCAGCTCGGCGATGAGGAGGATGAGGATGATGATGGGGATGATGATGGCGATGGCGATGAGGACGACGATGAGTATGATGATGATGATGATGATGATGATGATGGGGATGATGACGACGGCGATGATGATGGCGACGGCGACGATGACGATTGCGATTGATGATGACGGCGACGATTATGGTGATGATGATGATGCTGATGATGATGATGATGGCGTCGCGGCTGCAGCCGCCCCCCCGCCCGCGCGCTCGCACGGCGCGCGGGCGCGGGCGCGGACCTCGTGCGCGTGCCCGCGCTGATCGTGGAGTTCGGGCCGCTGCCCACGTGCTGGCCCCTGGGGCGGAAGCACAAGACGGTGAAGAAATTCGCCAACCACCTGTTCAGCAGTGCCGCTTCGGTCTGCGACAGGTGGGACCGCAGCGTCTTGCGGGGCGCCACGCCCGAGCGGATGCACGGCATCGCGGACGACGAGTTCGCTAAGGACGCGGCACGGTCGCCTGAACGAACGCGACCGCGTGTCCGCGGGCGACGCCGCGGTGCTGTGGGACGCGGGGGGCGGCTACGTGATGGGCATGGTGCGGCAGCTGGTCGCCGTCGCGTGCCCCTCGCAGATGCCGCGGCCGTTCCACGCGGCGCTGGTGGAGCGGTGGGCGCGCCGCGGCGCTGGCAGCAGCCACGGCGCGAGCGTCTGGACGACTGCTGGCGCCACGCTGCAGTGGGTGGCGCTCGACGAGGTCATGCGGGCGTCGCCCGCGTGGTCCTTCAGTGGAGGCCGCGCGACTGCGCTCAACCCGCCTCGCTATAGCTAGCGGGTGAAAAAAATGAGTCCGCATGCGCGCGGCGGCTGCAGCCGCGCCCAACAACTCGAGCTGCAGCTCCATGCTGCGAGGGGCTGCAGCTGCAGCGGCGGCCCCTCCTCCTCCTTATGCGCATCCCGTCCCCTCCTCCTCGCCCCGTCCTCCCTCCATCGTCGCGATGGCGTTGATATGATTCAACATACGCTAACGTACTTTAAGTTGCTTTAACTTACTTTAACATACTTTGGCTAACCACTTAATTTGAGTTAGCTTTCGTTAGCTTTCCTTAACATATTTTAACATACTTTAGCACGGTTTACCATGACTTACATAGCTTTACATATACCTACATAGCACCCTAGCTGTCGTTAACTTCCTTACCCCAAAGCTGAGTCATGTTAAGCATTAACTAAATCAAGTTAAACCAACTTAAACCATCTTAAAGCTTAACTAAACCAACTTAAACCATGTTAAGTCTTATAACCCTTAGCTAAGCCAGAATGCATCCGAGCACCCTCCCGGGCCACCCTCCCGGGCCACTCTCCCGGGCCACCCTCCCGGGCCACCCTCCCGGGCCACCCTCCCCTCCCGGGCCACCCTCCCGGGCCCAGCCACCCTCCCGGGCCACCCTCCCGGGCCCACCTTCCCGGGCCACCCTCCCGGGCCACCCTCCCGGGCCACCCTCCCGGGCCCTACCCTCGGGGACCCTCCCTCCCAGGCCACCCTCCCGGGCCACCCTCCGGCCGACCCTCCCGGCCCCACCCTCCCAGGCCACCCTCCCGGGCCACCCTCCTGGGCCACCCTCCCGGGCCCCACCCTCGGGTTTCTCCCGGGCCACCCTCCCGGGCCACCCTCCCGGGCCGCCCTCCCGGGCCACCCTCCTGGGCCACCCTCCCGGGCCCACTCTCCCGGGCCCACTCTCCCAGGCCCACCCTCCCGGGCCACTCTCCCGGGCCACCCTCCCGGCCCACCCTCCCGGGCCACCCTCCCGGGCCACCCTCCCGGGCCACCCTCCCGGGCCCCACCCTCGGGGACCCTCCCGGGCCCACGGGGGCCCTCCTCCCCCTCGTCGTCGTCGTCGTCGTCGTCGTCGTCGTCGTCGTCGTCGTCGGCGGCGCCCTTGGAGGAGAGGGGGGCGGATCCGGCCGTGGCCACGGCGCGGGGGCACCGGACGCCCCGAAAGCCCAAAACAGCCGAAAAGCCGGAGGCCGAACCTCGAACCTGGAACCTCGGTCCTCCTCCCTCGACGGCAGCGGCGACGACGGCGGCGGCGGCGTTTCGCGCGCCGCTCGTCGCAAAGGCTGGATCCGCCACGAAATCCTCGTCAGAACGCTGAGCTGGGCCCCCCTCCGGGGCCCCCGAGGCCCGCAACGGCCAGCGACGACGACGACGACGACGACGACGACGACGACGACGACGACGACGACGACGACGACGACGACGACGGCCCCGGCGGCGACGAGGGCCCCCGGTCCGGCCCCGGACCCCCCGGTCCGGACAGCTCGCTGTCCACCTCCTCCCCTTCCACCTCCTTTTCTTTAGCCTGGCGGCCTCTCGCGCAGCAAGCGGGCGTCGGGTCAGCCGGATCCAAATCGAATCGCGAACCGGATCGTCGCCCGCTCTGCACCGGATCGCAATCGAATCGCTCGGCAACCGAATGGAATCGCGAACCGGATCGTGGCAGGGGGCCTCCAGCATCGAATCGGCATTCGCGGCGATGCGATTCGCCGAATCGAACCGACCCGGATCGAATCTCGCGCGGACCTCTGTTGCCGCCCAGGCGCAGCTCCTGCAGGCCGGGCAGGGAGGGCAGCGCCCCCGCCAGGGCCCGCGCGCCCTCGTCGCCGATGCAGTTGCTGTACAGCAACAGCCGCTGCAGGCCGGGCAGGGAGGGCAGCGCCCCCGCCAGGGCCCGCGTGCCCTCGGCGCCGATGCTGTTGCCGTGCAGCGACAGGTCCTGCAGGCCGGGCAGGGAGGGCCCGCGCGCCCCCCGTCGGGAAATCGTGATATCGCATCGCCTGGAACCGGATCGCTGCGAACCGCAAGCGAATCGAACCGGAAACCGGATCGCGACCTCGCCGAATCGAATCGCGGACCGGATTGCGACCCTGTCGAATCGAATCGCTAACTGGATCGCGCGAGTGGATCGCGGCCCCGGGACCCTCCTGGCGTGGGCCTCCCCCCTCTCTCCCTCCTCCTCCCTCCTCCTCGGGACCCTCGGAGACCCTCCCGGGCCACCCTCCCGGGCCCCCCTCCCGTCAGGGACCCTCCCGGGCGCCCCTCCCGGGCCCATCTCCCGGGCCACCCTCCCGGGCCACCCTCCCGGGCCACCCTCCCGCGGTCGTGGTCGCCAGGCCCCGCCCTCGGGGCCCACCCTCCCGGCTCCCCTGGGGGACCCTCTCGGGCCACCCTCCCGGGCCTCCCTCCCGGGCCTCCCTCTCCGTCGGAGACCCTCCCGGGCCACCCTCGGGCCATGCGCACCCTCCCCTCCCTGGGTCGTGGTCGCCCCCCCGGGCCACCCTCCCGGGCCACTTTCCCGGGCCCACCCTCCCGGGCCACCCTCCCGGGCCACCCTCCCGGGCCACGTGGAACCCCCCCGGGCCGCCCTCCCGGGCCCCTCCCGGGCCACCCTCCGGGCAACCCTCCCGAGCCACCCTCCCAGGCCACCCTCCCGCCCTCCCCGGGCCCACCCTCCCGGACCCACCCTCCCCACCCTCCCGGGGGCCACCCTCCCGGGCCCACCCTCCCGGGCCACCCTCCCGGGCCCCACCCTCCCGGGCCCACCCTCCCGGGCCACCTCCCGGGCCACCCTCCCGAGCCGGGCCACCCTCCCGGGCCACCCTCCCGGGCCCACCTCCGGGCCACCCTCCCGGGCCACCCTCCCGGGCCCACCCTCCCGGGCCACCCTCCCGGGCCACCCTCCCAGGCCCACCCTGCCGGGCCACCCTCCCGGGCGGCACCACCCTCCCGGGCCACCCTCCCGGGCCACCCCGGGCCACTCTCCCGGGCCAGTCCCGGGGCCACCCTCCCGGGCACCCTCCCGGGCCACCCTCCCGGGCCACCATCAGACCACCCTCCCGGGCCACCCTCCCGGGCCCACCCTCCCGGGCGCACCCTCCCGGGCCCACCCTCCCGCGCCCACCCTCCCGGGCCCACCCTCCCGGGCCCACTTTCCCGGGCCCACCCTCCCGGCCCACCCTCCCGGGCCACCCCTTCGGGCCCACCCTCCCACGGATCCACGAGCATGGAAAAAATTGAAGCTCGCGGATCCGCTCCAAAAATTGACCTTGCCAAACAAGCAAAAGCTTGCCAAGCGAGCAAAAGCTTGTCATACCGAGAAAAAGCTTGTCATGCCAGAGCAAAAGTTGGTCATGTCTTGTTGTCTTGGGCCGAAAAGCTTGTCACCCACGTATGTAGATATGTACATATATATACATATTTATATATATATATATATATATATATATATACATACATACATACATACATACATACATACATGCACGCATACATCCATACATACATACATACATACATACATGCATACATACACACATACATACATACATACATACATACATTCATACATACATGTGTACATACGTACATACATATATACACGCATGCATAACTTTATACGTACATATATACATACACACATGCATACATACGTACGTACATACATACATACATGTAAACATACATACATGCATGTATATACATTCATGTATGCATGTATACAAATATATTTATATATGTGTGTGTATCTGCATACATGTACGTACGTAGTTGTATCCACGCACACACACACATACATCTTGCGACGATCATGGGCCCGGAATGAACTCCGCAAGCGGCTGGATGAATCTGTCTGGTTTTAGCACGGTTGGCACGCACTGCGCGCCACGTATTGGTGGCGACGGCCGCTTAGACACAACGGCGGCAGGAGGGCGACGGAGAAGGGAGGAGGGGATGAGGAGGAGGAGGAGGAGGTGGAGGAGGAGGAGGTGGAGGAGGAAGAAGAGGAGGAGGAGGAGGAGGAGGAGGAGGAGGAGGAGGAAGAGCAGGAGGAGGAGGAGGAAGAGGAGGAGGAGGAGGACGAGGAGGAGGAGGAGGAAGAGGAGGAGGAGGAGGAGGAGGAGGATCGAGGAGGAGGAGGAGGAGGAGGAGGAGGACGAGGAGGAGGAGGAGGAAGAGGAGGAGGGGAGGAAGGGCTGGAGAGGGATGGCGGGGGCGGGTGGGCAACGAAACACTGGGAGGGAAGAAAATGGGAGGGAGGCTCAGATCTGACATGGGGAGGCGGACCATTGTCCAAATCATGATGCTGCTCTACTCTCTCTCGGCAAGGAGGAAGGGAAGGAACGGTGAGGCCAACCGGCCTCGCGTCCAACATCAATCAACACACGCCTTCGATGAAGAATAGACGATGCATGTGGTGATGCAGAAAGCAACCGTTAGCTCCACCGCCACATTTCTCGAGGCGGTGCGTGCGGCACGTCACGGTATATCCAGGCACAGGCCTAGCTAGAGTCGACAGCGTGCGCGCTGTCCAATCCCCCCTCCACGTGCATGTACATCCCGTTGCATGTACATCCCCTCCACATGCATGTACATCCCCATCGTTCATTGCAGTCTCGTTCCCTCCTCCCTTCCGTTCCTCCTCCCCTCCCTCCTCCCCCACCCCTCCTTCCCTCCTCCTCGCCTCCCTTTCTCTGTGTTTTGCTGTCCCTCCCCGAGTCGGGAGACCGTTGGAGCGCGGGCGTCTAACCGTTGCGGTTCAAAGAAAAGTGAAACAGACGTGAAACGTGCGTGTGAAACATGGTGAAAGGGGTGAAAGTGTGAAACATGCGGTGGACAACTGGCGGGTCTAGATCAGCAGCATTCGGGAAGCACTTTCTGTAAGAATGCTGTGTAAAAGGTGCCCCCGTGGGAAAGGCTCTTGGCCACTAGGCCTTGCAGTCTGTTCTCCCGCCCGTCCGCGTAGGTCCAGAACGTCTTAGGGTTGCCCTTGAAAGGTACTTGCCTGGCCATTTCGAACATCATGTGGAACTTAAACACAAGGTGCCCGTCTGCATGCTTCCAGAAGTTCAAAAAGCGAAGTGTTGCTTTCTGGTATTCCTGCACGCCGCTGTCCGACATGACTCGTGGCTCCCTGTCCATGATGTTGTGCACAGCTTGCAACTCCTTCACAGCTAAGGTGATCATGTTAGATTTACTGCCCAGATAGCTTGAGCTCTCCGAACATAGCTGTCCCAGCAGTGGAAGAAGGTTTCTCGTTTGGGCGGCCTTCGCTTTCAACCGTGGGGGGCCAGCAGGCGTCAGCATCTTGTAGGTGAGCTTTTGAATCCGAGACATACTCTTGGGGTCGAAGTTGTTCGTCTTGTAGTAAGAACTGAGCCGTCGCCTCAGATGAATCATGTTGTCAACTCGCCTCAGCTCCGTTTTGTCTTTGGAAGAACGACAGAAATTGTTCTCGACCAGAAGGAAGAATACCAGGCCCGCGACATACTGGCTCACGCCCAAATCGATGATGTGCATTCCACCGAGGTGGAGGCCCTCGATGGAAAACCCTTCGACGCCGAACAGCGGCGTCACGAAGTTCATTCCATACGCAGCTCCCCTGTAGAAGAAACATAACACGTCTGGGGTCTCAATGTTTGCTACAGTGGTGATGTCTTTCACGGTGGAATCCTCCAGCAGCCTCTGGCCCGTGCGCAAGAACAATTCTGGGAAGTCTTTATATAAGGCAAATCCGAAAAAATCTTCGTCCCACCGCATGCAGTCCAAGAGTCGGAGGAGCTGCGGCTGATCGTTGACTGTGCGCCGCGTCATTGACTTCCTGAGGGCCCGAGTGTAGAAGTTGTCATCGCGTGCCGCCCACGTGCACTGCTCCATCGTCAAAGGAAAGTCGAAAAGGTCCTCTCGCTCGACTGTGCAGCAAAAACATGGATTCCGGACACTATTCCAACGGGTAAACCCCAAGCTATCGATCATCTCCAACAGATCTGCGCGGTACTCGCACAGTGCACCACATAGCTTGTCTGCTGTCAAATCAAACCCTCGAAGATTGAAGCGGGATTCATTAGCAAAGGGTTGTTGGTCGTGGTCTTCTGGTGGGTACAGCCCTTTTGCTAGGCAGTTGAAGCTCCATACGATTATTCTCATCACAGCCATGAATGTGCAGAGGCCGCGGCACCCGCACTTGCACAAGTCACTCTTGCGCAGTGAGCATATGAGGTACCTGCGCCCCGACAGGGTGTTGCTCCAGTAGTGTGCGTAAAAGGAGTCGGACTTCGTATGTGGTACAGCATCACTAAAGTATCCGATCGGTACAGATTTAGCTCCGACTCTCTGAGTCACAGGATGGGAAGCATAGTTCATCGGAAGGGTATCCTGAGGCACACGTGAGACGTCGAACTCATCACGGGATTGTTGCACTGCTGCTGCGAACGATTCGTGGGGTAAGTTTATTGCAAATTCGCGGAGCTCGCGCTCCTCGGCAGTGTTGTTCCACATCGGCACCTTGGTAAGAAAAAAACTATCTTTCGCCCGCGCTCCAATGGCCTCCCGAAGATGTTCCGAATGACGCGAAGACTGCTCAGGCAATGCTAAATCTGATACACCAGCACCTCCAGCACGAGTGGCGTGCCACGCCGTCACGCAGACGTCTTTCGCCGTCATCAAACCTGCTTTATACCTTCCCAAGAGAAACGCACGAAGTCCATCGCCGCCATCGGTTTCAGACGACGCCTGCACGTAGGGCCGCTGGCGCGGCAGAGCCTGAGATGGAGACGAGTCGCCCTGGAGCACTTGGCTAGCAGCAGCCTCTCTGAATGACATCGGCCAGCTCTGGGCGCGTCAATTCTTACAGTGGCTCAGGGCGGCTCGAGCGACGAGAAGGCTGAAACACGATGGGGGCACATCACTGGCGTCTCGCGGCCAACGGAACAATCATCTATATAAACGATATGATGCGAACGAAGAGGCATGCCAGGAACCGTGGGTCAACCATCGATGTCATTGCAACCCCTGACTTCTCCTGGAGGTTAGCTCGGGAACCCGACTCCCGCGATCGTGGGCACGCACAGCGATGCACAACATACAAGGGTAAGACATGCATACATACAGTGATACACAACATGCAAGAGTAAGACACGGTACATCATACAAGAGTAAGACTTGCATACATACAGTGTTGCATAACATGCAATGGTACACTACATGTGGAAACAATCATGGCTACACATCCTGACTATAGATAGCGTTCGTGGCAAAGGATGTTGCAATTCACACAGACTCCTGCATGCGCAAGATGGGCAACGCATGTATCCAGGCGTGACTTTCAGCTCGCGCGGTCTGGAACGCGGGGTGCCCCCACCAGCGGCCGCGCAACCGCCGCCCCGCCGCCAAAAATTCAAACTAATCTGTGATGCGCAATGCCATGGACGGAGCGAGAGCACAGGCAATATGGGGAACACATGGGCAAGATGGCCGACAACGAAATGAACCACCAACGTCAAGACAATCATGGCAATGCGCATGCACGATGCGGCACAAGCTGCCCGTCGCAGGTGTCAAAACCTGCCCCTACTTGTTTTTGCCGCTGAGGTTGGACTGCGCCTGCTCAACCGACTTCAGGATCGGCAGCACGTTCGAATACAGCTTCGTAGCCTCGTCGATCTTCTTGCAGCTCTCATCGAAGAGGGCGTCAGACCTCCGCGGGCGCAACCAAACACGAGAGGGTGGAAGACCACAATTGGACAGCGGCATCACAGGTATTCAGCAGGGGAAAATCCCCTCACAGCTTAGCGTGCCCCTTCCTCCATCCTCCTGATCTGCCTTCCTCCTCCCCCTCCCCCCCTCGCCCTCCCACACAGCCCCTGGGGATCCAGGGGGGGGGAGGGGGGGGGGGGGGGCTCTGGCGGCAACATATCCCTCTGAAAAAAAATGTTGTCGTCGTGTGTTGTTTGTTGCTTGTTGGTTTAGTATGTGGTTCATGTATCTTTATGTTTGCCATTCTTATTATTTGGGAGGGTGGCGAAGGGGGTGGGATCGTGTGCAGAAGCCTTCCTCATCTTTCTCATTCAAAGCCAGACAACATTAGGAAACAAAAGCGACTTGTCTTTCTTGCCCTGCACGAGGCTCGTCAGGGAGGCTTGGGCTGCCACCAAGTCGGCCTTGCAGGTCTCCAGTTGGGTAGCCCACGGCTGGAGCCACGGCATCTCCTTCACCTGCGCTCCCCAATCGCAGTATATATAGGCGCCCACTGAATTGTCCGAAGTCTGTGCTATATCGTTGCTCGGTCACTACACGCCCATGTCATCAAGAGTTTCGTGCAGTGACCCGACTCCCTCGAGCCCCTTCATCCCCCTACCATTTTGCCTTTGCCCATCTTCCCCTTCTCTCCCCCTCCTTTCTCCTCACCTCACTCTGCGTCCTCACCTCCTCCCTCCCCCTCCACCCGCCAGATCCTCCTCATCCTTTTCATCATCCTCTCTTCCATTCTCTGGAGCAGTGATCGTCCTGCCCCGTAGTGGGTGGCCTTCCATCCACTCAGGATCGCCGACAGGTGCACTGCCTCACCCAACTTAGTCGAAGCAGCGCCCTTGGGAACAGCCGCTTCCTCAGCATCTTCGTCGCTCTCCTCGACTGGGGTTGCGAGGAACCAAAGACCCCAATCAGCAAACCACCATGGGGGAGGGGGTGGAGGGATCGCATCCTCGTCGATCTCTGTCGAGGGGGCGCAGCTGACGGCGACGTCTGCATTGTCGAATGCCTCGTCCCACTTGAGGCCCTGGATCTCCGCCTCAATCGCCTCCAGTTTGTCCAACATGTCTCTGGTCTCCTCACCGGAGCGCGTTGGACAGACTGGAGGTGTGGAGATAGAGTTCCAGGGCCTGGGTGAGTATCAGGGTGGCAGGGGGGGGAAACGCCAGCAGCAAACAGATCCAAGACATGGCGAATGAAAGTGTCAGATGGCAACGCGGCAAGTCAATAGGGTAGCCGCGGCCATCGTCCTCGCTCTCCGAGTACGAGTAGTAGCTCGAGCTGTCGTTCTCCGCCTGAGCTGCAGGTCGAGCGAATCACAGGGGCGACGACGACGGTCGACGGTCCACGGGCGACGACGACGACGATCCACGAAGACATCGACGACGACCGACGATCGACAGCGTTGTCGGAGACAATCACGATGTGGGTGCCTGTTTGACGGCATCTTCCCCGTATGCCATTTCTCGTCCGAGACCATTGCCGAGCCGTAGGTGTTTGCGCGCGGCCAAATCTGAATCTGTTTGGCAATGGACGTGACATGGCAAACGTGGAAAGATGCAGTCATTGCTAGCTGCTGGTTGTTGCTGCTGTTCCTCCTTCTTTCCCTCCCCCCATCGTCCTCCTCCATATCACCACATTTTATTATTATAATTATTATCCTCGCTCCCCCTCCCCCTGATCCTCATCGCCATTATCAGTTGCATTATTCCCATCCCCCCTCCTCATTGGTGGAGCCTTCACGTCGGGTCCACGAGACCCCGCAGGCTTGCTCAGCTGGTCTTTCTTGTGCAACTTCGTCTCCAGCATCTTCGAGTGCATCTGGAGATGCATGGGAAGCATCGTTTCCCGAGCTCTCCCATCCTCCCGTCAGCACCCGTTGCCATCTGAACTGCCATAGGCCTGGAATTCCGACGTAAGCAGTAGCAAACGGCCGAGAGAGCAGGGGGGTGACAGGGGGCGGGATCAAGGGGGACAGGGGATCAGCAAACAAATCGTAGTCCTCTGTCTCTTTCTCGATGGAGCTCATCTTCTTGTAGATCTTGTCGCCGTGCTGCGGGTCCACCTCCCCTGCCGCGGCTGAACCTCCCCCCGCGGTGCCCTGGGGCCAAGTGGAACTGGCCCCCATCACCTGCAGGCAATGCTCGCATGCAATGCCCAAAGCGTCCCCCCTCCCTGCAAACCCGGGTGGTCTTCATCTTCTCGTTCCACTCGACCGTGTTGTCAGCCCTCTGGATCGCCCTCGCAATGGGGGCATGGGCGGGAGGAAGGCATCACATGCAACAAGAGAGTGGGGGAACATCAGACTGAATCAACATGGCGATTGTACGCGTCAGTAGCGCATGCTGCTCATGGAAGGGGTCGGCAAACAAGTGCGGTCGCGCCTCAGCGACATCGGACTCTCAGGAGTCGCCTGGCAGTATCCGTACGAAATCGCGAGCTCGTCATATGTCATGTGCTCTGCTTGGAAGCCCGTCAGCGTACTGTTCGTGCGCCTCTCTACTTTGGCAGACTCGATGTGGTCGAAATTCCCCGGGGAGGAACTGGGGGGGAAGGATGAGGAGGACAGGGGAAAGGAGTGGGACGAGGAGCGAGGGGGATGTGGAGGAGCTCGAGGAGGTAATATCGATCTGGCCTGTCTCCAGCCATAGTTTCAGCCATTTGCGTTTGTTGTGCGGGCTGGCGTCGTCGAGGAACTGTTTCAGCTGTGGTTTTTTTTTTCATGTTGATGTGGTACCTGGACCACGCGCGCCCTCCTCGCAGGATCGTCGACGGGCCCCTCTTGGGGGGGGCGAGGGCTTAAGGCGAGGACGAGGGGGGGCCCACCCCCTGAAAAGACAACAACAACACATACCGCTCAGGAGTCAAGTCGATGGGTGGATCTGGCCGCGGTGGCGGTCTGCCTCCCAGGGTACCGCATGCGTTGCATCGCATTCTCGTGATCGGAACGCTCCTTTCGCTTCAGGTGAACATCTTCTTTGGTCTTCCGCGAACCGCTGACTCCAGCCTTTGCCAGGCGGGGGGGGGGGGGGGGGGGGGGGGGGGGGGGGGGGGGGGGGGGGGGGGGGGGGGGAGGACTGCTGCATGCGCAAACACGTCTCCGCCCACACTAAAGCAGGTGGAGGGATCCGAAGTCTCATTTGTACCCCCCCCCCCCCCCCCCTCAGGGAAAAGACCTTGTTTTCTTCTTCGACCCTTTAGGTGGCATCACCTCCCCTCGCACGCGATTAGAGCGGGTCGCGACGGCGCCCCTGCCCTGAGGAGAAGGGGGGCGGGGGGACGATGAGATGGCGAGGAGGGTAGAAGGGGAAAGGTTAATGAGCGGGAGGGCGTAGGGAAGGGGGAAGGCCCTAAAAGGGCAAGGGGGCGCCATGCGACCGTCGCCACTGCGGC
>CAUYUJ010018880.1:0-62500 GCA_963575745.1 Prorocentrum cordatum | reverse complement strand
ATGTCACGACGTCGAACGGCATGGAGAGCCGCGGAACGACGTACAACGCCGTTCCACGCCGCACCATGCGTTCGCGTCGTTTCATGTCGCTTCATGTTGGCCCATTCCATTCACGCCGTTCGACGGTGTTCCGCTTCGCGCCATGCCGTGCATGACGTGAAACGGAACTTACAATTGCGCACCACCAGCGCCGCTTGTCAACGACCCACTCGAAGCTGAGACAACGAACGTCCTGGGTCGCTGGCAAGCGGCGCAGGCGGCCACCGCGCCTTTGGACATGTAGTAGTGTAGAAAAAAAAACGACTGCTGCTTCTCTTCGCCCGCCAGTCTGTTGTAGATGCACCTGCAGCAGGCGCGCACCACGTGCACGCCCACGTATGCCTGGGCTGGCAGCGGGGGGGGGGGGGGGCGGGTGGCGGTGGGGGAGCAGAGGTTCGAGAGCGGAGCTGCTTGGGCAGGAGAGGGCAGGTAGTCAGCGGGAGAGCTCCGCAAGGAGGGGGCGCGAGAGCGCGAACGGCAAGGAGACGGAGAGGGGGGAACGGGAGGGGTCTGTGACTTGAGGGCGCGGAGGGCGAGGGAGCGGAAGGAAGGGGGGAAGAGGGGCGGGATGGACAGCAGTATTCGATTTTGCTGGGGCGAATGGTTGGGGCAAGGTCGATCGTGATAGCAATTGTCGATGCGGGTTCGGGGTCGGTGTGTATGCGGTAAGTACATAGTTTTGTGGGCACACATATATATGTATATCTATGTGGATATATATATATATATATATATATATATATATATATATATATTCGCACAGAAACACGTACTGTAGTTGTATCGAGCATATACATGTATATACGTTTACACACATGTATACGGTTTAGTCGCATACCCATGAATTTGCGTATGTATGCATATATTTAGAAGCGTACTTACATGTTTGTATGTGTGTACGTATTTACGTGTGTGTATGTTGTTATGTACATAGTTGTGAATGTTGCTATCAAACATGCATGCACGTGCTAAGGCTTCGGCCCCAGGAACCGACTTCAGCCACATAATCGGTCGGGGGTCCCAGAGGTTTAAGGCAAGGCCTCAGCTCGAGCGTCGACGACTCGGCCGTTCGGCCTTGATCGCTTCGCTGGGGCACGATTTTGATCAGGCATCGGGATCGGCGTCGATTCGACCGCTCGCCCGAAATAGATTAGTGTGACTCGAGATGCTCCCATATCGCACGCGCTGCAATCCCCCCAATCCCTAGTCACCGCAAGTGGGGCGGAAGGCCCTCGATGTCAACGTGCCGCTCGCAACCAGTCTCGAGCAGATAGGGCGCTCGCGTGAGAACACCAATCTGCTGAAGGCCACTCTCCCTCTCAGCACCCCTTCTCCCCACTTCGCGTTGATCCTCCATATTCCCCCCTCACTCGAGGGATCCATCCTCGGTCATTCCCCATCGCTCCTCTCCCCCCTTTCTCGCTCCTTCCTCCGCGCCCTCCCCCGTTCTCCTCTCTCCCCTCCCACTACATATCCTCTCGCATGCACAACTGCAGCATGGCCCATGCACCCCTCGGAACTCCCAACAAAGGCGCCAGTCGAGGTTCACATGAATAGACCTGTGCGACGCAGCAGACAGCGCAATCCAGATGCCCACGTTTCCTCGAAACCGAATCGACGGAACAGGCTGCATGGAGGCGCGCGGTCGCAGCTGGAGGTTCCCAGCCACATTAAAACTTACGCGCAGCTGATGTGTGCCCCCTGTCGACTGTGTCTGCAAGGTTCCTCTGTGTATGGGCCCAGGGGCACGCTTCAGCATTGGGCAAGACAACTGCGCTGCCCTCCTAAACAACCCCCCAGCCCCAGCTGCTGCGCTGGATCAGATCCAAAGTACCAGCAATAACCATTCACCTCCCGTCCATTCGGGCAGGACGGCAACAGCTCATTGCGCGGCAGTTGTGATGTAAGCAGGTGGACACATACGCGTACACGCAAGTGCTGGAAGAAACTATGCATCCGCAATCTTTGTGATCATTCTGTATTCGGACGAGGTTCTAGATTTTGGTTCCGATCAGGGCTAGGATGGGAGGCTAGATCGACCTGTTGACAGTTCTTAACTGGAGTGTGAATGGGCTCAACGATCACGATGATGGTGAGCATGGTTACGTGGATGTACCATACGGCGTATGGTGAACATGCTTATGATGACCAGGCTGGATGCTGCCGATCACGATGATCAAAACTATCACTCCAGGTCCTGATTCAGAATATTGTCATAAGTTCGGACCGCTCCAATCCTGTCCTAGCGTGCGCAACTAAGGGGCACCAGCGCCAAGCACACCCTGATCCTGATCCTGACCACTAAACTCATGCAAGACCCCTTCCCACGCAGGCTGCGTATACGGCTGTACGTCTTCTCGCGGGTGTACTTCATCAGTCAGCGGCTGCCCCCCCCCCCCCACCGTGCATTACAATGTCACTAAATCAACAAACACGTTCATCGGGTCACTGACGCGAGATAAAGGGAAGACGACGTGAGAGCATGTGACATTGCGATGGACGCGCATCTATAGGTTGCTCGTCCCTCGACCCAGCATGTCCCATTGCAGGTGCACTTTGACATCCAGCACAGCGAGGCTGAGCCTATTAGCCCCTCCTTCCCCACCATCTCTCCTCCTCGTCCTCCGCCATATTCCTGATCCTCCTCTTTCTCCCCCTCGCCCTCTCGGAGAGATAACCCTCCTGGAAAATTCCCCCTCGTCTTCCTGGAGAGTTCCTCATCGTGTCCTGAAATTTCGCCCTTACCCTCGGAATGTCGGACGGAAACCCGCGTCCAAGAGATTGCGACCCACCCCCCTGCGTCACTCCCCTTGCGAGCCGAGGAACTCGTCCCTGATGGCCTTCGCGCCCTCCCCGTCGCAGACCCCCTTCTTGAGGCACTCCTTCAATACTTCCTTAAGCTCCCGCGGGGACGGGGGTGGAGGCGCTGCGCGCGAACTCCGAAGGGCGACGGAGAGAAGAGCGGGAGAAGGTCGGGCGCGCGGATCAAGGCAATTGGAGCGAGGGGGGGTGCGATGGGAGACGAGAGCGAACGAGAGATAAAGAGAGTCAGCGAGAGGGAACGAATTGACAGAGGGAGAGGTAAAGAGATGGCGAGCGAGAAAGAGAGCGAGAGATAACGAGGTGGATGGAGCCAGGGGGAACGACAGTTGTACAGGCTGCATGTGTACGCGTGCATGTATCTGGTTTGCAGGCATACGCATACGTTCGCGTAGTCATGTATACCTGTGCGTGCGCATTGACGCATGCGTACACTCGTGCAACACCACATGCAGATGCGTGCATGTGCACATACGTACTTGTATACTTGCACATGCAATACATCTGCATGAATACATGTGTGTGCACAGACATATGCATGTATATCTGTGTGCATGTACGTGATCATTCCTGTGTAAACACTAATTTCCACAAGTATGCACACACATGCACATATGCGCGCATGTGCACATATACAGGCGCATGAGCGTGCATCTGGGACATGGCGAAACCACACGGGAGCGATGGCGCGTCAGGCTGACAACGGGGCTCGATAGACGTAATTGCCGATGGTATGATGAATACCCCACTGCATGAGCATACCATGTGCTTGCGAATACAGATGGGCACCTGCGCGTACCATATGCACAGATGCTGATACCCCTAAATATGGTACGAGCTTGGGCCTACAATGTGCCGCTCCGCCCCCCAGTCCACAAGTATACCACAAATGGTACCGCGCACGCGCACACGCGTCTATATGTATGTATGGGTGCATGTGTGCATGCATATATATATACCTGCGTACGTAATGCATACATACGTATTGTGGTATATGTCTAGCGTGACACATACATGTTTACATATGTGCAGACGTACGCACACACATACATATACATTGCGTGTTCGTTTGTATGTATGCATGCGCACGTCTACGCACACACTGTATACGCATATGTCTAAATATATGTGTATGTCGATGTGTGCTTATATATGTATGTATGTATGCATATATGCATATATGCATGTATGTGTGTATGGTTGCATGCATGTATGTATGTATGTATGTATGTATGTGGGTATATAGGTATATACGTATGTATGTATGTATGTATGAATGAATGAATGAATGAATGAATGAATGAATGAATGAATGTATATGTGTGCATGTACAGTATGAAAGTATGCACGTGTATAAATGCACATATACGAATGCATGCGTCCGTACATGCACACTGTGCGTGTGTAAACACACATACGTGCACACCGCATCCTCCCAGCACCTTCCGGATCGTACTAGTAGCGTTTGGTGACCACGCCTCCCTACTCCTTCCCCCCAGGCCGTCCTGCATCAGGTTCGTGCTCTTCTCCTTGGCCTCCTCGGGGTTCTCTGCCTCCCAGTACGTGTCCTTGACCTGCACCTTTTGGGACCACTTTTCCAGCGGCTTCTTGAACTCGACGGACGAAATCAGTTCGCTCTCACGCCGCACCACTTTAGCGAAGAAGATGCCTCCATCTTCAGTCTGGCCTACCTCGGCTCCCTTGGGCGGCTTGGGGGGCGGGGGGGCTACAACCTCGTCCAACTCGGCTGGTTCTTCCTCACCTTCCTCGTCCTCGGGGGCGGCTTCCTCGTCCTCGCCTTCCTCGCCCTCGCCTTCCTCGCCCTCGCCTTCCTCGCCCTCGGCGCCTTCCTCGCCCACGGCGCCTTCCTCGCCCTCGGCGCCGTCCTCGCCCTCGGCGCCTTCCTCGCCCTCACCCTCGGGGGCGCCTTCCTCGCCCTCGCATTCCTCGCCCTCGCCTTCCTGGCCCTCGGCGCCTTCCTCGCCCTCGGCGCCTTCCTCGCCCTCGGCGCATTCCTCGCCCTCGTCTTCTTCGCCCTCGGGAGCGCCGCCCTGGCCCTCACCGCCCTCGCCCTCGGGGGCGCCTCCTTCGCCTTCCTCGACAACTAGAACGACCTGCTCATCAGCCTGCTCCTCATCATCTTCTTGCGGTGTCTCCTGGTTGGGGCGGCCGCCAGTGCCCCCTCCTGCTGAGCTCATCCTCCTTCTTCCACCCCCGTCCTTGTTCGCCGCCTCCTCCTCCTCCTCCTCCTCCTCCTCCTCCCCGTGCCCCCCGAGTCTCCCGCCAACATCCATCCCTTCCTCCTCCACAGATCGCTCCTGCTTTGCTTTCGCAGCGGGCCTTTTCTGGATCAGCATTGCCGCAGGCCTCTTAACAGGTGGCTTCGGCTTCGCTTCTTTCTTAGCTTTCGGCGACGCGGCGGCACAAACAATCTTCTCAGCGGCTGGCGTGGCGGGGCTGGCCTTCACGAGCGGGGGTGGCGAGGCGGCCGCGATGGGGATTGGTGTGGCGGGCGTGACTGGCTGGGCTATCGTGATCCCCTTTGTTTTCTTGCTCTTCTTTCTCTTTTTCTGCTCTTTCTTTGTCCTCCTATCTTTCTTAGCGTTCTTCTTACCTTTGTGCTCGCGTCCAAGCAGTGACTTTCCAAAATAGTGCCCCGTCAGATCTACAATGTCGGTCGGGCCATGCTCCTGCTTCTCAGACGACGCGGGCGTCTTCGGCCGAGGGGAATCCGACTCCTCCGCTCCCCTCGCTTGGGTTTGCTTGACGCTTCACGCCCTCCTCTGCGTCTGCCCCCCTTCCCCCTCGCCTCTCCGCTCCCTCGCTTCACCGTCCCCTCCTCCCACGTCGCCCTTGCTCCTCCGTCCCATCCTCTTCATCATCGGCATCGCCGTCATCGCCAGAATCATCAAGACCACAGTCACCATCAGCATCATCACCATCATCATCAGCATCATCATCGTCATCAGCATCAGCATCATCATCATCATCATCCTCATCATCATCCTCATCAGCACCATCAGCATCATCATCATCAGCATCAGCATCAGCATCATCATCGCCATCAGCATCATCCTCATCATCATTTTGATCACCACCAACACCAGCGCCATCACCACCATCATCACCGTTATAAACAACAGCATCACAGTCGGCGGCATCGTCCCCACCACAACTTTCACCAGCACCACCACGGACATCTTCAACGCCATCATTATCAATCGCCCAACACTTCTGTTACCGCCAACACCAACACCATCACCGTCATCATCATCATCATCATCAGCATCACCATCACCATCATCATCATTACCATCACCAACAGCATCACGATCGGCGGCATCGTCTTCACCAATACCCCACCAGCACCATCACTGTCAGCAGCAACGCCGTCACCATCATCATCATCATCATCATCATCATAATCATCACCATCAACAACAACACCATCATAATCATTGCCATGACCATCATTATCGCCATCGTTCTCATCGTCGTCATCCTCATGTTCCATGCTCGCTCTGGCTGCATCCCAACCCGTCCGCATCATTGTCAATTGCAGCTCGCATCTTCTTGAAGTACTCCTCGCAGTCGTCGCCCTCGGAGTCGATCATGTCGACGTCGTTGCCCTGCCCCCACCCCCGAAGCGATCAAACTGACATCCAGAATGAGAAGATGGGTTCTGATGGATGGAGATAGGGGGATGGGGCGCGGGCGGGAGGGGGGGGGGGGGATGGAGCAGGGAGGGAGCGAGGATGGATGGGACCAAAGCACTACGGAGTGGGATGGGGATGCGAGAATATGGATTGGAAGGGACGGCAGGGGGCGAGAATTGCTGCGACTATCCAGCCTCAACTCGCGACCTTCATGCCTTCTCCCATTCTGCTTCCTCCCACCCTGTCCACCCTCCGCCCTCCCCTCCTGCCTTATCCCATCCTTTCTCCGCCCTTGATCCCTCCCTCGTCCGTATACTCTGGCATGCGCATCTACCCCAAAGGCCTCAGCAGCACCTTTGTCGTACGTCTGCTGCCAATGCTTGAATATCTTGCGGATGCTCCTGGCCTGCACGTACCTCGAGCGCGCGCGTGGGGAATCCATTGCCCATCCTCCTCCCCCAATGCGCCCAGGAGTTCACTCATCGCGTGCAAATTCCTTCCACGTCTTGCCACACTAGTCTACGACAGATCACATAGAAACACATAGAGAGAGAGAGAGAGAGAGAGAGAGAGAGAGAGAGAGAGAGAGAGAGAGAGAGAGAGAGAGAGAGAGCAGAGAGAGAGAGAGAGAGAGAGAGAGAGAGAGAGAGAGAGTGAGAGCGGAGAGAGAGAGAGAGAGAGAGAGAGAGAGAGAGAGAGAGAGAGAGAGAGAGAGAGAGAGAGAGAGAGAGAGAGAGAGAGAGAGAGAGAGAGAGAGAGAGAGAGAGAGAGAGAGAGAGAGAGAGAGAGAGAGAGAGAGAGAGAGAGAGAGCACGATATACATACAGAGACGGAGGAAGGCAGAGGACATCCGAGGGAAGAGAGAGAGGCGAACGTGAGGAGAGTGTTGGAGGAATAAATACATGATACGATGTAGCTTTATGTATGTATGTAGATATGTGTCTATGTGTGGTTATGTATGTATGCATATGCATTGATGCGTACACACTGAAAAGAGAGAATTCTTGCGGTGGGGGGGTACTTCATGGCAGTCAGCACCGTCCGTGCTGGCCTCCTGGCGTGCTTGTCTTTGTATTGCTTGCCGTATTTGTCCTCGAAGCTCATTGACCACGCCGCCTGCAGAGCGAAGGCGGGGAGGGGAGGAAGAGGGCCATGGCGACGATTGCCACGTTGCGATGATGGGTGGGATGAGGTTCAGGGGGAGGCTGATGCACAGGAGAAGTAGGGAGAAGAGAAGAGGAGGAAGGACAGGGAGAAGGAGGAGGGACGAGAAGGACCACTTGTTTTTCTCACGTGGAGGGGGGGATCAGGAGAGGAAGAGGGGAATGCGCACGAGGAAAACGCCACGGAATGGGGGACGGTTAACCGAAGAGCTCATCATTGCTAATCATTGTCCCCCCAATGGCCGCCCATGCATTCACGTATGTATACATACATGGATGTAGAGAGAGGGAGGGAGAGCGAGAGAGAGAGAGAGAGAGAACGAGAAAGAAAACGAGAGAGGATCATGCACGCTGGCCTGCATAAGGGACTGAGCATACCGAAGCCCACCTCCTAGTTGATGTGAGTCTTGGCAGACGGGGGTCCACACCTCCGACCCCTCTCATGCAATGCAGGGGCGGAGGACTTGGAGGGAGGGGCAGCAGGGTAGCAGGAGAGGAGTACGACCAACATGATGATGGTGATGGTGATGATGACGATGATGATGGTCATGGAGGTCGTGTCTGTGATGATTGGGGGCGGTGATGGTGATGGTCATGGTGGTGTTGGTGATGATGCTGATATGGTGATGGTCATGATGACGATGATGATGATGGCTCCCCGCTCCCACCTGCAGTAGCTTTCTGTTCGGCCTGGACATGTACTGCGGGCTGTAGGCGCTGAAGTCTGGGATGTCGTAACCTCCCCTGTTTCAGAATGCCTTCATCACCCTCCTCGAGGTCCTGGTCATCCTGATGTTTTCTAGTCCCCTTCCTCTCCCTCCTCCTCCTCCTCCTCCACCTCCTTCTCCTCCTCGTCCTCCTCCTCGATCCTCCTCCTACCGTTTTACCCTCTTCTCCTTCGGGCCCTCATCACCGTATCATCTTCATCGCGGCCCTTCCCCCGCCAACCCGCAATCAGCGGGACGTTGCCCTCGTTTTTGTCCAACGCGTCGAAATTCAGCAGGGCCTCGACGGCGACAACGCTAGCGAGACGAGGACGCGGAGGTGATGGTAATGAGTGATGATGAGCAGGCGGTGACAGTCGCCACCTGTGACTGCAGGGTACACGTCGTGATGATGGTGTTAGTGTTGCTGATGATGATGTTGACGATGCGGAGAAAGCGACGGGGGAGGGGGATCAGGGGGAGGATAGGAGGGATCCGGAAGGAAAGGGGGGCGAGGGGGTGGGTCACCCGAGTTGAGAAACACTAGTGGTCAAATCGGGGTTTTGGGACCCCACGGATCCAACTTGTCGGCTTAAGCCTAAAAGTTGGATCCTTGGGGTCGGGGGGGGGGGGAGGAGGGTGGCCTGCGCCACCAGCGCCGCGGGCACATCCGCGGTGGGGCGGTTGCCCACCATGTGCGCCCCAGGCGGCGCGCGTGGCGGCCGCGCGCCCTGGATGCAAGCGGCCGCGGGCGAGTTTGCAGAGGGACGGAGGGGAAGAGGGGTGTGAGAGAGAAAGAGTTGGAGTTGGAGTTGGGGTCCCTGGACGTAGTCCTTCTGTGAGAAAGAAAAAGGGGGGGAGAGAGGCGAGGGCGTTGTTCGGGATGCATGTGGCGCATCTAGTGCGTCAAGCATCCCAACGATATGTTCATGTATGTATATATACACATGTACTTTCATTCGTCGGTTAACACATGGATGTGTATACATACGCACGTCAAATACAGTCTGAAACTATAAGTCACTGCGCTAACTTAAGAGGCGAAGTTGAGCTTTTGTGAAAATTCAACGAGCGTCGTTGCGTCGATGTAAAAAATCAACGAGCGATAGTTGAGGCGATGTAAAAAATCAACGAGCGATATAAAAAATCAACGAGCGTCGTTGAAAATCAACGAGCGAAGAAAAGCTTGCCAATACTTAAAAAGCATGTCATCTCGTAGCTCCAATTTTTTTAAGGCTCTTGGATCCGTGGGCTCCCGGGCCCACCCTCCCGAGGCCACCCTCCCGGGCCACCCTCCCGGGCCCACCCTCCCGGGCCCACCATTCCAGGCCACCCTCCCGGGCCACCCTCCCGGGCCACCCTCCCGGGCCACCCTCCCGGGCCACCCTCCCGGGCCACCCTCTCGGGCACCCTCGGGGACCCTCCCGGGCCACCCTCCCGGGCCACCCTGCCGGGCCACCCCCCTCTCCCGGGCCCCACCCTGCCGGGCCACCCTCTCCCAAGCCCACCCTCCCGGGCCCACCCTCCCGGGCCCACCCTCCCAAGCCACCCTCCGGGCCACCCTCTCGGGCCCACCCTCCGGGCCACTCCCCGGCCCACCCTCCGGGGCCCACCCTCCCTCCCAGGCCACCTCCCCGGGCCACCCTCCCGGGCCACCCTCCCGGGCCACCCTCCCGGGCCCACCCTCCCGGGCCACCCTCCCGGGCCCACCCTCCCGGGCCACCCTCCCGGGCCACCCACCCTCCACCCTTCCGGGCCCCCTCCGGGGGACCCTCCCGGGCCACCCTCCCCTCGTCGTCGTCGTCATCGTCGTTGGCAGCGGCCCTTGGGGGAGAGGGGGGCGGGGGCACCAGACGCCCCGAGAGCCCAAAACAGCCGAAAAGCCCGAGGCCGAACCTCGAACCTGGAACCTCGGTCTTCCTCCCTCGACGGCGGCGGCGACGACGGCGGAGGCGGCGTTTCGCGCATTTCGGGGCCGCTCGTCGCCGAGTCCGGGGGCCCCCTCCGGGGCCCCCGAGGCCCGCAACGGCCAGCGACGACGACGACGACGACGACGACGACGACGACGACGACGACGACGACGACGACGACGACGACGACGACGACGACGACGACGACGAAGACGACGACGACGACGGCCTCGGCGGCGACGAGGGCCCCCGGTCCGGCCCCGGACACCCCCAGTCCGGAGAGCTCGCTGTCCACCTCCTCCCCTTCCACCTCCTGTTCTTTAGCCTGGCGGCCTCTCGCGCAGCAAGCGGGCGTCTGCTCCGCGGGATTCAAATCGAATCGCGAACCGGATCGTCGCCCGCTCTGCACCGGATGGCAATCAAATCGCTCGGCAACCGAATCGAATCGCGAACCGGATCGTGGCAGGGGGCCTCCAGCAACGAATCGGCATTCGCGGCGATGCGATTCGCCGAATCGAACCGACCCGGATCGAATCTCGTGCGGACCTCTGTTGCCGCCCCGGCGCAGCTCCTGCAGGCCGGGCAGGGAGGGCAGCGCCCCCGCCAGGGCCCGCGCGCCCTCGGCGCCGATGCTGTTGAAGGACAGGTCCAGCACCCGCAGGCCGGGCACGGAGGGCAGCGCCCCCGCCAGGGCCCGCGCGCCCTCGGCGCCGATGCTGTTGTCGCCCAGCCACAGCTCCTGCAGGCCGGGCAGGGAGGGCAGCGCCCCCGCCAGGGCCCGCGCGCCCTCGGCGCCGATGCTGTTGTCGCCCAGCCACAGCTTCTGCAGGCCGGGCAGGGAGGGCAGCGCACCCGCCAGGGCCCGCGCGCCCTCGGCGCCGATGCTGTTGTTGTACAGGATCAGCACCCGCAGGCCGGGCAGGGAGGGCAGCGCCCCCGCCAGGGCCCGCGCGCCCTCGTCGCCGATGCTGTTGTCGGTCAGGCCCAGCTCCTGCAGGCCGGGCAGGGAGGGCCCGCGCGCCCCCGTCGGGAAATCGTAATCGCATCGCCTGGAACCGGATCGCTGCGAACCGCAGGCGAATCGGACCGGGAACCAGATCGCGACCTCGCCGAATCGAATTGCGGACCGGATCGCGACCCTGTCGAATCGAATCGCGAACCGGATCGCGCGACTGGATCGCGGCCCCCGGACCCCCCCGGCGTGGGCACTCCCCTTCGTGGCCGTCCTCCCTCCGTCCCTCCTCCCCCCTCTCTTCTCACCCTCCCTCCTCCTCCTCCCGTCGCGCTTGCGCGGGCCCACCCTGGGGGACCCTCCTGGGCCACCCTCCGGGCCACCCTCCCGAGCCACCCTCCCGGGCCACCCTCCCGGGTCCACCCTCCCGGGCCCACACTCCCGGGCCACCCTCCCAAACCCACCCTCCCGGGCCACCCTCCCAGGGCCACCCTCCCGGGCCATTCTCCCGGCCCACCCTCCCGGGCCACCCTCCTGGGCCCACCCTCCCGGGACACCCTCACGGCCCACCCTCCCGAGCCCCCCCCTCCGAAGGGCCACCCTCCCGGGCCCCACCCCCGGGCGCACCTCCCGGGGCCCACCCTCCCGGGCCACCCTCAGTGCCCAACCTCCCGGGACCCACCTTCCCGGCAACCCCTCCCGGAACCAACCACCGGCGGGGACCCCCCGGGGCCCACCCTATCGGGCAGCCCTCCCGGTGCCACCCTCCCAGCGCACCTCCCGGTCCCACCCTCCCGGGCCCACCCGTGCCCCACCTTCCAAGGCCACCTTCTGGGCCACCCTCCACCCGGGGCCCACCCCCACCCTCACCGGGCCCACATCCCGGGGACACCTCCGGGCCACCCTCCCCGGGGCAACCCTCCCGGGCCACCCTCCCGGGCCACCCTCCCGGGCCCCACCCTCCCGGGCCACCCTCCCGGAACCACCCTCCCGGGCCACCCTCCCTCCCGGGCCCACCCTCCCGGGCCCACCCTCGCGGGCCCACCCTCCCGGGCCCACCCTCCCAGGCCACCCTGGCCACCCTCCCGGACCACTCCCGGGCCATCCTCTCGGGCTCACCCTCCCGGGCCACCCTCGGGGACCTTCCCAGGCCTCCCCTCGAAACCCTCCCGGGCCCCACCCTCCCGGGCCACCCTCCCGAGCCCCACCCTCCCGAGCAACCTCCCGGGCCCACCCTCCCGGGCCCACCCTCCCGGGCGCACCCTCCCCGAGCCCACCCTCCCGGGCCACCCTCCCGGGCCATCTTCCCGGGCCACCGTTCCGGGCCACCCTCCCGGGCCACCCTCCCAAGCCACCCTCCCGGGCCACCGTCCCGGGCTCCACCCTCCCGGGCCACCCTCCCGGGCCTACCCTCCCGGGCCACCCTCCCGGGCCACCCTCCCGGGCCCACCCTCCCGGGCCCACCCTCCTGGGCCACCTTCCCGGGCCACCCTCCCGGGCCACCCTCCCGGGCCACCCTTCCGGGCCCACCCTCCCGGGCCCACCCTCCCGGGCCACTGTCGGTCCACGCCACCCACCCGGGCACCCTCCCGGGCCACCCTCCCGGGCCACCCTCCCGGGCCACCGTCGCTCGACGCCCGGCACGCGCCGCGCGCCTCGTACGGCCGCGCGCCGGGACGGTCCACGCCCACCCACCCGGGCCACCCTCCCGGGCCACCCTCCCGGGCCACACTCCGGGCCCCATCCTCGGGCCACCCTCCCGGGCCACCTGTCCGGGCGCACCCTCCCCCCGGCGCCACCCCCCGGGGCCACCGGGCCACCACTCCCGGGCCACTTCCCGAGCCCACTCCCGGGCACTCTCCCGGGCTACCCTCCCCGGCCACCCTCCCGGGCCACCCTCCCGGGCCACCCTCTCGGGCTGCCCTCCCGAGCTGCCCTCCCGGGCCACCCTCCCGGGCTCCACCCTCTCGGGCCACCCTCGGAGACCCCACCCTCCCGGGCCACCGTCCCGGGCCCACCCTCCCGGGCAACTCTCCCGGGCCCACCCTCCCGGGCCACCCTGCCAGGCCACCTACCAAGGGCCACCCTCCCGGGGCCCACACTCCGGGCCCACCTCCCGAGCCCCATTCCCCGTGCCCACCCTCCGGGCACCACCGCTTCCCGGGCCCACGTCCCGGGCCACCCTCCAGGGCCCACCCTCCGGGCCCACCATACCCGGGCCCACCCTCCCGGGCCACCGTCGGTCCTCCCGGCCACACCCTCACCGGGCCCACCCGCCCGGGCCATCCTCCCGGGCCCACCCTCCCGGGCCCACCTTCCCGGGCCACCCTCCCGGGCCCCACCCTCGGCCACCCACTTTCGGGGACCCTCCCGTGCCACCCTCCCGGGCAACCCTCCCGGGCAACCCTCCCGGGCCCACCCTCCTGGGCCACCCTCCCGGGCCCACCCTCCGAGCCACCCTCCCAAAGGCGGCGCCCTCCGGGCGCCCCTGGGGGGACCTTCCCAGGCCCCCCTAACCTCGTCGTCGTCGTCGTCGTCGTCGTCGTCGTCGTCGTCCGTCGTCTTGTCGTCGTCGTCGTCGGCGGCAGCCCATGGAACATAGGGAGGCGAGGCGGCAGACGCCCCGAGAGCCCAAAACCGCCGAAAAGCCGGAGGCCGAACCTCGGTCCTCATCCCTCGACGGCGGCGGCGACGACGGCGGCGGCGGCGTTTCGCGCATTGCGGGGCCGCTCGTCGCCGAGTCCTTGTCAGAACGCTGAACTGGGGGCCCCCGCCCGGTCCCCCGAGGACGACGACGACGACGACGACGACGACGACGACGACGACGACGACGACGACGACGACGACGACGACGACGACGACGGCCCCGGCGGCGACGAGGGCCCCCGGTCCGGCCCCGGACCCTCCCGGTCCCCCCCTGTCCGGGCAGCTCGCTGTCCACCTCCTCCCCTTCCACCTCCTTTTCTTTAGCCTGGCGGCCTCTCGCGCAGCAAGCGGGCGTCTGCTCCGCGGGATCCAAATTGAATCGCGAACCGGATCGTCGCCCGCTCTGCACCGGATCGCAATCGAATCGCTCGGCAACCGAATCGAATCGCAAACCAGATCGTTGCAGGGGGCCTCCAGCATCGAATCGGCATCCGCGGCGATGCGATTCGCCGAATCGAACCGACCCGGATCGAATCTCGTGCGGACCTCTGTTGCCGCCCCGGCGCAGCTCCTGCAGGCCGGGCAGGGAGGGCAGCGCCCCCGCCAGGGCCCGCGCGCCCTCGGCGCCGATGCTGTTGCCGTCCAGGCGCAGCTCCTGCAGGCCGGGCAGGGAGGGCAGCGCCCCCGCCAGGGCCCGCGCGCCCTCGTCGCCGATGCGGTTGTCGGTCAGGCCCAGCTCCTGCAGCCCGGGCAGGGAGGGCCCGCGCGCCCCCGTCGGGAAATCGTAATCGCATCGCCTGCAACCGGATCGCTGCGAACCGCAGGCGAATCGAACCGGGAACCGGATCGCGACCTCGCCGAATCGAATTGCGGACCGGATCGCGACCCTGTCGAATCGAATCGCGAACCGGATCGCGCGACTGGATCGCGGCCCCCGGACCCCCCCGGCGTGGGCACTCCCCTTCGTGGCCGTCCTCCCTCCGTCCCTCCTCCCCCCTCTCTTCTCACCCTCCCTCCTCCTCCTCCCGTCGCGCTTGAGCGGGCCCACCCTGGGGAACACTCCCGGGCCACCCTCCCGAACCCCCTCCCCGCCCTCGGGGGCTCTCCCGGGTCCCATCCCCGGGAACTCTCCCAGGCTACTCTCCCGGGCGCCCCCCCGCCCTCGAGGAGCTCCCGGACCCACCCTCCCGGGCCACCCCTCGTCGGGGACCCTCCCGGGCCACCCTCCCGAGCCACCCTCCCGGGCCACCCTCCCGGGCCCACCCTCAGGGGCCACCCTCCCGGGCCACCCTCCCGGGCCACCCTCCCGAGCCACCCTCCCGGGCCCACCCTCCGGGACCACCCTCCCAAGCCACCCTCCCGGGCCACTGTCCCGGCCCCCCCCCCGGACCACCCCGGGCCACCCCTCCCGATGGGGCCCACCGGCCACCTCCCGGGCCACCCTCCCGGCACCCCACCCTCCCGGCGACCCTCCCGGGCCACCCTCGGGCCCACCCTCCGGGACCCACCCTCCCGGGCCCACCCTCCCGCCTTCCGGGCCCCCGCCGGGATCCCGGCACCCTCCGGGCCCACCCGGGCACCCGGGCTACTCTCCCGGGCCACCCTCCCGCCTTCCGGGCCACCCTCCCGCCTTCCGGGCCACCCTCCCGGGCCCACCCTCCCGGGCCACCCTCCCGGCCACCCTCCCGGGCCCACCCTCCCGGGCCACCGTCCCGGGCCCACCCTCCCGGGCCCACCCTCCCGGGCCATCCTCCCGGGCCACCCTCCCGGGCCCCACCCTCGGGGACCCTCCCGGGCCACCCTCCCGGGCCACCCTCCCGGGCCACTCTCCCGGGCCACCCTCCCGGGCCACACCCTCCCGGGCCCACCCTCCCGGGCCCACCTTCCCGGGCCCACCCTCCTGGGCCCACTCTCCCGGGCTACTCTCCCGGGCCCACCCTCCCAGGCCACCCTCCAGGGCCACCCTCCCGGGCCCACCCTCCCGGGCCACCCTCCCGAGCCCACCCTCCCGGGCCCCCTCTCCCGGGCCACCCTCCCCGGCCCCCCCTCCCTCCTCCCGGGCCCACCCTCCTGGGCCCACCCTCCCGGGACCCTCCCGGGCCACCCTCCCGGGCCACCCTCCCGGGCCACCCTCCCGGGCCACCCTCCCGGGGCACCCTCCCAGACCCCACCCTCGGCCCACCCTCCCGGGCCCACCCTTCCAGGCTTGGCAGGTCTTAGCAGCATTTCATTTCATTTGGCCGTTTTCCCCCAGTTATCCGTCCCTCCCCTCGCCTTACCGGGCGCGCGGGCTTACTGAGCCTCTGGCGTGCCAGATCTTCGCCGTGCGTTTTTTGTTGATGTGTGTATTTGTTGCCGGGGACCCGTTGTCACCATCGTCATCGTCACCATTGCCATAATCATAAGCATTTACATGGGTATCATGGTACATTCACAATCACTTGCACAACAATCATCCACTAGAGCCACTACACTGGTTATCATCATCGTCATCGCCATCATCACCGTTATCATTCATCGCCGTCGTCATCATTACCAGTATCACCATCAACACTATCATCATCACAATCCATGTCGTCTACCCAAAAGCGGATGCTGTCGGTTGTGGGCAATTGCCGCTGACGGGCATCATTACATGTTGCCTTGCCCATGCCAGGCGTGCCATGTCCTGCCTGGGGCCCCAGAGGTCGGGAGGGCAATGCTCCCCTCCATTGACGACGACGACGACGACGACGACGACGAAGACTAAGAGGTGACGACGACGACGACGGCCACGACCACGACGAGGTGACGACGACGATGACGACGACGGCGACGCCGTCGTCGTCAATGGAGGGGAGCACATAACCAAGCATCGCATAGCATATCATAGCATAGCATAGCGCAGCATAGCATATCGTAGCATAGCATAGCATAGCATAGCACAGCATATCATAGCATAGCATAGCGCAGCTTAGCATAGCATAGCATAGCATAGCATAGCTTAGCATAGCACAGCGCAGCATGACATAGCATAGCTTAGCCTAACATAGCATAGCATAGCATAGCCCAGCATAGCATAGCATAGCATAGCATAGCATAGCGCATCATAGCAGTGCAGCGCGACTCCGTGGTGCAGCGCGACTCCCAAGGCCGCCGTGGTGCCTACCTGGGCTCTCCTGGAGGGCCTCATGGAGCTCTCTTGGGCCGTCTTGGGGGCCTCTTGGGCCGTCGTGAGGCCGTCTTGGGGAGCTGAGCCGTGTTGGGCCATCTTGGGCCATCATGGTGTCAGCTTGGCTGTCTTGGAAGCCGTCATTGAGGCAATCTCGGCCGCTTGCGCCGCCATGCAGTACACAACATCACAACGATAGTGTTGAGGGAACTCCAGGCCTTTGAACAACAAACGATGATGTAACACGCTGACGGTCATCTCACGGCGGGGGGTGTGTGGATGTTTCCGAGCAGACATAACCCGAGGAAACTTGCACGATTCAGAAGAACGATCCAATTACGAGTCTGCCACAAGACTCTGCGGAGGCACCCCGCGTCGCGCGTACGCGCGACCATGCTGTAGATTGCCCACATACACCAGCACCTCACTTCATGGCGTTCAGAATCTGGAAAAATATGATCCCCGACACGTTAGAAGACACTGCATTGCCGACCATCTTCTTGAACTGCTTGATGCTCACCGTGTCGGGGATGACCACGCCCTGCATGTTCACTCCCTGGAGCTTGGCCAACTCCTCGTGGGTCGTGAATCGCATGAGGTTCGATATGAAATAGCCGCCTCCATACCCGCGGTTCGCTGTGATCGTAGGGCATAGATTTTTCTCGACCGTGACCCAGTTCTTACCACCACCCAGTATGTCCATGATCCACGTCTCTGCGCAGGGGTTGCCACCTTTCTTGAACACCTTCTTCATGGCCTCGAAGAGGTTCGGGATGGAGTAGTCGGGGACGTCGTCCAGGCAGCCCTTGAGCTGCATGTCGAAGTAGCTCTCCAGGCTCGGGACCGGCAGGGGTGCAGGCATCTGGAAAACAGGAATGCTCGGCACCGCCGACTTGTGCAGTGCCACGATGTAGAGTCGCTTCCTGCGCTGGGGAACGCCGTAGTCTTTTGTGTCGACGACGTGGTCGGTCACGCTGTAACAGCAATTGCCAATGCGACGGAGGCTGCGCATGATGTACGAATAGACGCCGAAGTGTTTCGTCTTGATGGTCGGGACTTGCTCCATCACTGCAACTAGGGGCTGGTGTCGGCGGATGTACTCCAGGGGGAAGTTGACGAGCGTGCCGTCCCTGTGGTCGGAGGACGCCTCCCAGCCCTGCTGCTTTCCCTGCTGGCTGTACTTGTTGCACGGCGGGCTGTACCACAGGAAATCAACATACGGCAGGCGAGCCAAGTTCACGTTCTTCACGTCACCGTAGATAACGCAATCGGAGGCAATGTTCGCTTTGAGGAACCTCTGGCACGCCCGATCCTTGTCGATTGCGAACTTCTGCTTCACGTGAACATTTGGCCCGAACAAAGTCTGCAACACGTACTGCAGGGGCCGTAGCCCGTTCTCCATGCCTGAGAAGAAACTGCCACTCGTAAGATCGCCCTCGACACATTTGGATTTTAGAATGTTTGGTAACTTGGAAGTGCGCTTCTTACCCAGCTGCATAATAGGGGCACCAGCCTTACTGGCTGACTTGTTGGTGGGCTTGGACGCGGCGACCATTGCGCACTGGTGTTGCGCGCCGGGGAGGGCTTGCTAAACTGAGAACTGAGCAAGCCGAAACCTCGCAGGAGGAGAGAGGCGCTCGTTTCGCCGAGGCTCCCCCCCAAGTTGCCTCGAACCGTGGCAGCAGGGGGTAGGGCTGGGAGGTGAGCTAGGGCTGACCTGAACGCTGTCTTGGCGTGGCTCGTAGCACTCCGCTGGGCCCCACCACGGTCAAGGGATGCACGCCACTTTTCCGAGCTAGATTCAGCCGTGCATCAGGGGGACCCAGAAGGCAGGATTAGCTTGGCGAGGAATCCAATCATGTGCAAATGTGAGTACCACAATTGTGAGTATACGATTCGAGGTGGAACTCCCTATGGGGCAAAACTTGCATGCGGGCTGTGCCGCTGGGGCCTTCGGTGGAGCTCTTGTGGAGCCACTACAAGTTTGTGGGCTGTGCCGAAACGGGATTGTCGCCCAAAAGCGGGCTGCGCCACTGGGACCGTGGGTGGAGCTCCCTGCGGGGCCACGAAACATGTGAGGGGTGTGCCGGAAAAAAGGCGGAGTCGCGCGGCAAACAACAGTGATTGTCATGAGGTTATTGAAAAACATAAGTTTTCGCCTGTCTGGGCGTCTGGCCACCCAAGACGGCCGAAGAGGTCTCCACGGGAGCTCCAAGACAGCCCAGGAGGCCAGGGACGAGGAGAAGGACGAACACGAGGACGAAGAACAAAAACGAGAAAGATGAAAAGGACGAACAGGAGGACGATGAGGAGATGAGGACGCGGACGAGGACGAAGGGGATGAAGACGAGGACTCAGGCAGCCATCTGGGTGTCTTCTTGAGGCCCTCTCGGGGTCATGATGTGGCTCTTTCTGAGGAGCAGTAACCCCCTTCTCCTACTCGTTGTGTGATGGGTGTGCCGAAACGGGGCGTCGCCAACATGCGAAGTTACTTTGGCTTTAGCTGGAGCTCCCTGTGTGGCCACAAAACGTGTGAGGATGCTGAGGATGAGGATGAGGATGATTATGATAATGATGATGCTGATTACCCCAGTGCGACCCTACCTAGAAGTTGGAGCCCCTAGGAAAGCAGCATTAGTTGCTATGCTATACTGTGCTATGCTATGCTATGCTATGCTCCCCTGCTGCCTCCTCATCCTTAACCCCTTTCTCCTCGTGTCTTCCTTATCCTCCTCACCCTTTGCTCCTCCTCCCCCCATCGACTCCTTCTTCATCATCATCCTCTTCCCCCTTCCCCTACTCCTCCTCTTTTTCCTCCTCCTCCTTCTCCTCCTCCCCTTCCTTCTTACCCAGATCTCGCCCCTGGGCGCTCGAGCTGCGGCCCGACGCGCCGCCATACTGTCAGTGTTGGGCAACTGCCGCTGACGGGCATCATTGCATGTTGCCTTGCCCATGCCCGGCGTGCCATGTCCTGCCTGGGGCCCCAGAGGTCGGGAGGGCAATGCTAGTACAGCGCTGCGCCATGCTAAGCTAAGCTAAGCTAAGCTAGCCTCTAGGCAGAGCGTAGGTAGATGAGGGAGATGTGTTTTGTTTTGCGTTGCCTGTGCGTTGCTTTGCTGTCGCTGCTGTTGCTTTGCCTTTGCTTTGCTGTTATGCTATGCTCTGCTATGGTAGGCTATGATATGCTATGCTATGCTGCGCTGTGCTATGCTGTGCTGTGCTGGGTTATGCTATGATATGCTGTACTGCGCTATGCTATGCTACGCTATGCTATGCTGTGTTCTGCGATGCTAAAGCTCAGCAAAGCTAAGATGAAGGTAAGCTAAGCTGAGATAAAACTGAGCAACGATGAAGCTACGCTAAACTAAACTAAGCTAAGATGAGATACGCAACGCTAAGGTAAGGGGGCGCAACTGGGGGAGCCGCGGGGCGGATCCTGGGGGAACCGCCCGGGGCGAGGAACATTGCCGGGCATATTTAAGCAAAGAGAGTAAGAACCCTTCTAGGCAGAGCCTAGGTAGGGAATGATGCTGATGATGAGTATGAGGATGATTATGATGCTGATAACGATGAGGATGATGATGAGGATGATGATTGATGATGCTGATGATGATGATGATGATGATGATGACGATGATGATGACGATGATGATGATGATGATGATTATGATGATGATGATGATGATGATGATGATGATGCCGATGATGATGATGATGATAATGATCATGATCATGATGATGAGGATGGGGATGAGGATGAGGATGATGATGCGGATGAGGATGAAGGTGATGGTGATGATGATGATGATGGTGATGATGGTGGTGGTGATGGTGATGATGGTGATGATGATGGTGGTGATGATGATAAGTATGATGGTTTCCTGCGCGTTTGCGAGCAAGCGGCTGTTGGCACCCGACCGTGCCCTCCAGCCGCCGCTCGCCAGATGTCTTGTTGGTGCTTGCCCGCCTGGAGTGCAGCAGCATGCCTTCAATTGAACCCTGAGCCCATCCTCGCCCTGAAACCCTTAATCTGAATATCCTCAACTGAGCCAGGTGTTCAGAAGGCTGCACTGCCAGGCCATTCTCTCGAGGGAGGCCTCCGCCTCCGCAGATGCGCCATCACTGCGATGGCGCAGCAACACTACGGACCATGCAATGCACGACCGCGAATCCACAGCATCGCGCGAAAGTGCGACAGGCTCAGTGAGGCATCATCCTCACTCCTCCATGTCCTCGTCCTCCTCCTCCTCAGGCTCGCTGTCGTCGCCCTCGGGCTCCTCAGCAGCTCCCGCCTTGCCGGCCTTGTCCTTCTTGGGGCCTTTCCCCATGCCCTCCAACAACTTCAGCAGCTCCGCGCGGCTCTCCGACTTGTTCGCCTTGTCCGCCTTGTTTCCCTTGCCCGTCTTGGCCTTCTTGGGTGGCGTCTCGTCATCGCCGTCGGGCTTAGACTCGGAGCCACCCTGACCACGATTGTTGCTCGTCCGCTTCATCTTAGGCTGAGGCTTAGAATCATCCTTCTTGGAGGAGCTGTTCTCCATGAGCGCTGCGAACTTTGGGTCGTGCAGCTCGTCGTCCACCCTGAGCATGCACATCAGCACGAGGAGTTCCAGGCGTTGGTACAGGCCCGTCACGTGCGACATCTTGAAGCAAATGCCAACGTACGGTTTACGCCAGCGGATGAAGGGAACGGCCGCGAAGCCTTCACCGGCGTTCCAGTCAAGGGCCCCAGCCACGTCGAAGCAATGGTACTGCTCGTCGAACAAGTTCGGCTCAGGGCTGTGGTAGAACAGGGGCTCAGAATCCTTCGGGTTCCTCTTGGGCACAGGGATCCCGCTCGAGCCTCCAACGTCATGCCGATGCGATCCGAAAAAAGAGAGCTTCTCCTCGTAGGACATGTGCCACGAGTCTTTCCACTCGTTGAAGCGGACTGGCTGCATGATCTCCCAGCGATTGGTTCCCTCGTAGTGGAGCCTCTTGCGAATCTTG
The DNA here is from genome assembly GCA_963575745.1 of Prorocentrum cordatum. Lineage (NCBI taxonomy): Eukaryota > Dinophyceae > Prorocentrales > Prorocentraceae > Prorocentrum > Prorocentrum cordatum. The sequence goes on along the minus strand of CAUYUJ010018880.1, from coordinate 40,473 downwards.
AGGTTGAGGCCGTTCGGGTTGTGAATCACATGCATCCACTCCACTTGTTGCATCTTCCATCCACGGATGCAGCCGAGGCGACTCTGCAGCTGGTCGGCGTCGTAGATCAGAGAGTACGTAGTCTCGTCCTTCATGACAGCCTTGCCGTCCACTTGCCATGCGCTGAACATCTGCGCCTTCAGGCCATGCTTGTAGCCGTCCAGCACGATCGCTACGTCGGTGTCCGGGAAAACAGTAGGCGACCCTCGAAACCCCAGGAAGACGTCCACTGCTTTTTGGTATGCGTCTTTCCTATAGGACATCATCCGAACATGTGGCGCAGTGGCGACCTCGCCACTCAAGTTCAAGGTGTACAGGAAAGCGAAGTAGGAAGTGTGCGACTCCATGCTCTTGCCCTGCACTCGATGAATCGGTAGCTCCTCGAGTTTCGACACCATCTTACCCACAGTTGCTTCCTCTGGGACCAGCGTAACGAAGGTGCGAACGAGCGTCCTTGCTGTCGAGTAGAAAGCCTGCAAAGTCTCGACGTCATCGGGGTCCTTGAGGGTGAAGCCCATGTCCTGAATCGCCTTCGAGATCTCGGGCGGCGCCTCCTTGACCTGTGCTGGAATAGAGCTCTGCGGCGCAGGGGCTGTCTCGCTGACGGCGGCACCCGCGTCCTCCTTCTGCTTATCCTCGGTCTTGAAGCACTCCGCCCAGTCGTTCAGGTGCGACCCTAAGTGTTGCTCAACGAACTCCTCGGCAGAAGCCTTCTTGCACTGTTCCTCGATGTCGGAGTCGCGCGTGTTGTCGAAGACGACCGAAAATAGTTCTACGGCGATGTCCATGTAGACTGGCCACTCACCCTTCCAGCTCTGGTCAACCTCTCCGCCATTGTGCGAGAAGCCCAGGCCCTTCCGCCAAGACTTGTGCGACTCAGTGAGGTCGCGAAGCTTGGCTTTGAGCGCGGCAGGGCACGGCTGGATCTCGAGCCAGGAGTCGCGCAGGTGCTTCAGCACGCTCATCCTGTAGAGGCTCTTCTCTGGCCAAGACACCTTACCCTTTGTCCCCTGCATATCCCTGAGTGCCAGGCCCTTCTGGCTGATGCCCCCGTTCCTGAACTGGTCGTCCATGTCCTGGATCAGCCACTTGATATTATGGGATGTCGAGCCCTTGCTCACAATGGCCTGGAGGTTCCCCACCCCGTTGAAGACCGTATTGTGGCCGTACGTGTTGACGTTGCCCATGACAATCTCCATGTTCTCTGTAGCAGATAAGCACCTGTTCCAGACCGTGATTGCTTGATCAACCAAAGAACCAGTGATCTCGTCTTCCTTCGAGCCGCTCTGCTTCCTGATGTGCGAGTTGAATTCTGCAGCCAAGTTCTCCGGGGAGTACTTCGACTGCATCCGTTGCTTATGCATTGCAAGCTCCACGATCAGCTGAGGCGTCGTGCGCACGACCAGGTCGTACTGCTGAGCGATCCTGTTGCGCAAGACGGTGCCTGGGAAGACCGTTCCGACCCTCGTCGAATCATTGGGCATGGCATTCCGCGCCGCCTTGTCTCTGATCGAGACAGGACGGGACGCAGATTGCCAGCCCATGATTTCCGATAAGAGTATTACCCGGTGCCTAGCCAAATCCTGTCGTTGTTGTTCTCCATGACATGGATGCGAACCGTCACGCTGCGAGCCATCTGCTGCCAACCCATGATCTCATCATGATCCGCCCCCGCCGAGATGCGCTCTGCCAGCTTGAACAAGAACGCGTGGCGGGGCTCCTCTGGCGACAGGACCGGGAGCTTGCCGAAGAGGGACTCGACGTCGTCAGTGTCTTTCTCCACCGCAGTGTGGATCATCGAGGGGAATACGTCGTTAGAGTCCACGAAGTTAGCCTTTGCGAACTCCAGGACTGCGTGCTCGTTGATGGGTACTGACTTCGACATCGAACTCTTGAGCAGGAGATGGAAGGCATTGAAACCACAATCGTAAATAGAACGACTCTGCAACGCAATCCTGCAATCAGCTTTGTCGAAGGGCGCGATGTGAGACGACACGTCGTTATCCTCGCCGATCGTCTGGATCTTGAGCGCGCCCATCATACCGATGTTCTTGAACAGGTCATGTTGCATGATGGTCTCTTCGGCAGCGTCGAGCTTCGCGTAGTACTTGGCATTGTACGTGCCCAGGCCGCATTGGTAGGTGCCGGGCTGACCATCAGCAGATTCGCGATCTCGTGTGGCCTGCGCCTTGCCTCGCACGGCCTTGGCCGTGGCAGGGGAGGCCTTGGCCTTGCCCTTAGGCGGCATCGTGCCGATGTCTGACAGCGTCGGAGACGGAGGCCGAGGGGCTCAGGAGCCCAGGAGTGTTTCAGCCAAAATGGCTACAGATGGTGGTATGGGCCTCTTGGGGCCCTCAGGGTGCTCGTGGGAGCTTGAGGGGCGCTCTCGGGGCCATCTTGCCCCCCCCCCTCGGGGGCCCTAATAATCACCTCTTGGGGCCCTCTTGAGGCGTTCTGGGAGCGCTATTAGGCTTAGGCGCTCTTGGGGCCGTATTGGGGCTCTATTGGGCCTCTCTTGGGGCTCTCTCGGGCCATGGCCAGGCTATTTTGAAGCCTTTAAGGCAATTTGATGCGAAAATGCGAGAAGGCCAAACACTTTGATATTCCGTAGGTGTTTGAAGGTTTTTTGACATATTGGCGGCTTCCTTTGGAAGGCTCCGTCGCCATTTGGCACCGTCTTAGAGCGCTCTTGGGGCATCTTGGACCATCTTGCAAGCCATCTTGGAAGCCATCTTGGGGCATCAGGGGCTATCTTGAGCCATATTGGGGGCCAGCTTGGGCTCTCCGAGGCGCTCTTGGCGGGCAACCCCAGCAAAGTCAGCCAAAGGGATCCGCGGATCGGAATGTGCAGACACACATAGGACCGGTTCAGAGCAGTACATGTGATGAAATTGTGGAGCTATGCAGATACGGTTTTGCACGGATCACAGAGCAATGTATCCCTCGGAGCTTGGACTCAGAGATGTAAATCAGCTCTCCTGCCAGTTACCTCAGTGCTCGGAAGCGCGCAGCGGCTCGCCTATTGCAGGTTGGCTTGCGCGCTGCTCCAAGTGCTTGGATTTCTCCACTGCCACCGTCCTCCCCCTCTCCTGTGTTCCCTCCTCCTCGTCCTCCTCCTCCCCTCCTCCTCCTGGTCGGGGCGCGTCTGTTTTCGAAGGTTTGCTTGAGGCCTCCCGTCGAGGAACAAAAACAACATTCCAAGCCCCTGCCTTCCCTTTCGGTGAGGGACTTGCCCCCGCCCCCTCCAATGGACCTGGACGGGGGGGGCGAGGGGTTGGAGCGTCAAGATGACCCAAGATGGCTCCGGGGGACCCAAGCAAAATCAGCCAAATGGATCATTAAATGACTTGATTCGGTTGCAGAAGGCACAATACGAAGGTCATATTGTTTTGATGGGCTGGTGATGATGATGATGCTGATGCTGATGCTGATGCAGATGCAGATGCAGATGCAGATGATGATGATGATGATGATGATGATGATGATGATGATGATGATGATGATGATGATTGTGGTGGTGCTGATTATGATGATGATGGTGATGAAGATGATGATGACAATGCAGATGATGGTGCTGATGATGATGGCGATGATGATGATGGTGATGATGATGATGACGATGATGATGATAATGCTGACGATGATGATGTTGATGATACCAAGCAGCTCGCGGGCAACAGGTGACCGCGCAACGTGCGGGCAAGAGGTGACCACGCAGCGCGTGGGCAATTGGACACCACGCAACGCGTGGCTTGGAGCGGTCTTGGGGCATCTTGAAGCATCTTAGGAGCAATCTGGAGGCATCATGGGCTATCGTGAACCATATTGGAGGCCATCTTGGGCTCTTTGAGGCGCTCTTGGAGCCGTCTTGGGTAACCTGCGACGCTCCAACCCCTCAAGCCGCCTCCCGTCCAGGTCCAGAGGAGGGGGTAGGGGAATGGGTAAACCCTGCCCGAAAGGGAAGAAGGGGGGTGGAAGAGGAAGCTCCCTAGACCACCTTGTTTGTTTTGTTGTTTGTTTTGTTCTCGACGGGAGGCCCCAAGCAAACCTGCGAAACCAGACTCGCCCCGATCAGGAGGAGGAGGGAGGGCAGGAGGACGAGGAGGAGGGAACACAGGAGAGAGGGAGGACAGAGGCAGTGGAGGAACCAGAACACTTGGAGCAGCGCACAAGCCAACATGCAATAGGCGAGCCGTTGCGCGCATCTGAGCACTGAGGAATTGTCAGGAGTGATGATTTAAATCACCAATTGAGGAGCGACTTAGTTTTATGAATACCTTCATTCAGGAACCCAGGACATGAGTGAGACGGACGTCTATGTTGCAACAGTCCCTCCGTGGGCAGAACAGAACGGCCGTCGTCACCCACGGAAAGCGACCGCCATTACTTCATCCCGCTTCCGCACAAGTTCCGCCGTCGCCCCAGGAGGAGAAGGGGACATTTTGTTAACCGCGCCTGGACTCGGCGCTGAGATGCACCATCTATTCCATTAGGTGGGATAGCGATGTCTTGTAATTTTGTCGGGGCATTGTTTGCGCGCCGATGCTGGGTTGTTTGGTTTGTTTCCAGGAGGGGGGACATGCTGTTAACCACACCTTGGTTCGGCGCTGGAATGCACATCTATCCCATCAGGTGGGATAAGGATGTCTTGTTACTTTGTCAGGGCATTGTTTGCGCGCCGATGCTGGGTTGTTCGGTTTGTTTCCAGGAGGGGGATTGGCATGTTGTTAACCACACTTTGGTTCGGCGCTGAGATGCACATCTATCCCATCAAGTGGGATAGCGCGGTCTTGTTATTATGTCGGGGCATGTTTTGCGCGCCGATGCTAGGGTTGTTTGGTTTGTTTCCAGGAGGAGGGGCATTTTGTTAATCACACCCTGGATGAGATGCACCATCTATCCCATCAAGTGGGATAGCGCTGTCTTGTTATTTTATCGGGGGATTTTTGCGCGCCGACGCTGGGTCGTTTGTTACGTTTTGGCAGGGGCAAGGGCTAGATTCGTGGAAAGCCTTGAGACCCGATGAAGGGGGAAACGCAGAAATGTTCTTAAGGATCGACGGGCCCGGGGTTGTTTAAAAGGTCTGCCAAGATCGGGGGGTCTTTTCATCAACGGGGAGCGCCCCCTCCTGAACATCAGGGGCGGGGGGGTACGTGGACATCGTCGGTTCGGGCTGTCGAGAAGGCTGGGTTGTTGTTCAAAGGCCCTGACCCTTGAGCTACAAGTACACAGCCTACCCAGGTGTAAACTCAAGAGCGCCCCCCCCCTTTCAAAAGCTCGGCCGAAGTCGGGAACCTTTTAAACAACCCCGAGCCTGGTGACCCTAAGAACATTTCCCTCACACGCTGGGCGAGGAAATGTTGCGCGCGTGCGCGCGACACATCACTGCTGGGCGATGCGGACGCGAACGTGCCCAAGTCGATAGCGCTACCGAGTCGGATGCGAGCGATACCGAGTAAGTCGATAGCGCTACCGAGTAAGTCGATAGCGCTACCGAGTCGGATGCGAGCGCTACCGAGTAAGTCGATAGCGCTACCGAGTTGGACGCGAGTGCTACCGAGTAAGTCGTTAGCGCTACCGAGTCAGATGTGAGCGCTACCGAGTAGGGCGTGGGCGCAACCGGGCACGCCAGGGGGCGGCGTGTCTTGGGCGAGAGGGGGGGGAGGGAGGGGGGAAGGGAGGGAAGGGGGGAGGGACAGGGGGAAACGGACGAGGGGCGCTGTGGCCGACAAGGTGGCTGAGGAGGATCAGGAGGAACAGGAGGAGAAGCAGCATCATGATTCCCTACCTAGGCTCTGCCTAGAAGGGTTTTTACTCTATGGGCTTAAAGGGCCGGGCAGTGGAAAACGCCCCGGGCGGTTCCCCCAGGATCCGCCCCGCGGTTCCCCCAGTTACGTCCCCTTAGTTTAGCGTTGCTTATCTCATCTTACCTTAGCTTATTTCATCTTAGCTTAGCTTCGCTTTATCTTAGCTCAGTTGTATCTTAGCTTAGCGTACCTTCATCTTAGCTTCGCTGAGCTTTAGCATAGCAGAGCACTGCATAGCATAGCATAGTGTAGCATAGCATAGCGCAGCACAGCATATCATAGCATAGCCCGGCATAGCATAGCATAGCGCAGCATAGCATAGCATAGCATAGCGCAGCACAGCACAACACAGCATAGCACAGCGCAGCATAGCATAGCATAGCAGTTTTCTGCTCGGGTAATTAGCATGGGTGTAATTCCCTACCTAGGCTCTGCCCAGATGGTTAGTTTAGTTTAGCTTAGCGTAGCATAGCGAAGCGCTGCAGTAGCATAGCATTGTATCGCATACCATAGCCAATCATAGCATAGCATAGCATAGCGCAGCATAACATCACATAACATCGCATAGCACAGCATATCATAGCATAGCGCAGCTTAGCATATCATACCATATCATACCATAGTCTAGCATAGCTTAGCATAGCATAGCGCAGCATGACATAGCACAGCTGAGCATATCTTAGCATAGCTTAGCACAGCAGAGCATCGCATATCATATTATAGCATAGCGCAGCGTAACATAGCATACCATAGCATAGCATAGCGCAGCATAGCATGGTATAGCATAGCATAGCAACGAATGCTGCTTTCCTAGGGGCTCCAACTTCTAGGTAGGATCGCATTGGGATAATTTTCATTTGGGTTAGGGAAAGAGGGGGATGAAGGAGGTGGACGAGGATAGGGTCGTTACTACAGCAGGATCATGCTCATCGGCAAACTGGTACACCTGCAGCGCCCCACGCGCAGGAGCGCGTGGCATGCATAGCCGCAGTCGCGGCTCCCAAGCATACCACGCAAACTAAAACAAAAATGGGTGACTCATGGCCGCTCAAGGCGCGGCTCAGACTCAGAGATTGCAGAACCCGCGCCTAGAGCGCGACTCATCAACGACACCTAGCAGAGTGCACGCTTGGTCGGCCGATAAAACATACTTCATGCCTGCCGGGAAATCATTGCGCGACTCGCGCCTAGATTTCACGACCCACACCTGAGAGGCTCTGGGAGTGCCCACTGAACGTGCCCAGCGATCGTCCAAGGTTTCCCTAGTTGGCAACAGTGTCCACTTAGAATCAGGGAGGTCGCACGCGCGCTGAATAAGCCTGTGTAAATTGGGCTGTGCCTCGATGCACCTAGCACTGAAGAAAACGCATCGTTTTGTGGCGAGGCCCTTCTTATACGCAACGCATGCGCGCTGATCTGGGTGGTCGAAAAAATCGAGGCTCACAAGCCTTTGGCCTACAAGACTGGAGGTCCACTTGACTTTAATACTGGCTTCCTCGAAGCTGTGCACAACTAAAAAATCCGCATCGCACGCATCTTCCACGAGACGGAGCTCATGGCGGCGCGCGTGGTCTCGCGCGGCAGCGTCAGCCACGACTCCACTGTCGTAAAACACACGTTTGCCCTTTATGGAAATCTTTGCGCCTACAGGGTCAAGGATTTTGCTACGTTTCTCAGCTTCAGTGTATAGAGCCTTCCTGTTGCCCGCACTTTTTATACCAAACTCAATTGCAGCCCGTAGTTCAGTTGTTGAAACGCTGTCTGGGTCGATTGAACTATCAAGTATGGCTTCGTATCGATGCCTGAGCCGCTTCGCCTTCTGAAATCTGACTTCGCTCATGTTCGTGCGTTTGAACTTGTGGCGGGTGGCGCCTTCCCCCGGCGGGCCCGACTCGACAACGAGGTGGCCAGTGGCGATGCCAGTAGCTGCCCCCTCAGAAACCGCCGTTCGACGCTCGGAGATCCAAGCCCTCTCGCCCGTCCGTTTCAGGCCCCGACGCGGCACGCCAGTGTCAGCCCTGGGTCTATTTGGGCCAGCTCGAGGGACGCCGTATCCGATCTCAGCCCAAATTTTCGGCGCTTCTGCGATCAGCGTGCTATCTGGAACCTCCCCCTCGTCACAGAGAAGCTTCAACTCGTCATTCTCGAACTGGTCCGACAACCAAGCTCGCCTCCCCTCCAGCGCCCATTGCGCCTGCAAAGCGTCATGAAATCTTGGCCCTTGGAGCTGGTGTGAGGCATTGGGAGTGTCGGGTGCACGGCCGCTTCTGGGCCTTCCCACTTAGGGGCCCAGCCAAAGGCTTGATATGGGGGCCAACGCTAAGAGGCGCCACAAGAGTCCCCATGAAGGCACGAATGCTTTACACTAGAGACCCCCTAAAAAGCCCCCACGAGACCGCCACTGCATTCCTAAGAAGGCCGTCGTGGGGACCTCCTACATTGGACCATAGGGTGTCTAAGGCCCCTGGAGCCCCGTCGGGTTCCCATGGAGCCTTCACGGGCCACCTTGTGCAAGATGTTTGGGAACTGTTTTGAGCTCCCAAACATGTCGAATTACTAACAATACTTTAGCAACTCGTGCCTGGCGAGCGCTCAAGCTGAGGCCCAGAATCGGTGGAGGATGAGGAAGACGGGGGAGAAGGTCGTTTCGGAGGATGAGGCGATAGTCTGTCACAGTGTTTCATGAGTTCAAGCGGTTTCGCGAGGTAAGTAAGGTTCTGATGCATGAGCAGGGAACGCGAGGAGAAGGAAGGCGGAATAGTGGCGGGGAGGAGGATGAGGAGGAGAAGCAGCAGCATAAGGATCACAGAGGAGAAGCAGCAGCATTTGTTTGCCGCATGCTCGCCTTGCTGAAATTGTGTTCTACGCCGCAGCTGCTGTTCGTGAACGCCAGTAGGCGACGAAGCAGACGACGAAGCACAGGAAATCGACTCGAGTCTCTCTCCGTGAGGTGCCACACTGCAGCTTGCCAGGCGGCAGCGTTCGCGATGCCAGGGGTGTGGATGAGTTTCTGCCGAGCCACCGGCAGGACTCTGTAGAACTGATCTCGGAGGTCTTCAGCTGGTAAGCCGAAGAAATTGGCAAGGCAACTCAGGTGGTCGTCAATGTGCGGCTGGTCGGCGGCAGTCTGCGGCTTCCCGTCGTTGAGGTCAAATACGCTGAATTTGTAAACGAGTTCAAAAGATGGAAACTCAGCTCGGACAACAAGCCGAGCTAGCTGGCACCATTCCCAGAATATTTTGATCACATTATCCTTGATGCAAGTCGTCACAGATCGAGGCCCTCCGATGGTCCGCGGGTTGCCTTTGGCATAGATCACCATCTGGTTCTCGAGGGTGCTCATCATGTGACCTGTGTACCCAAGCTTGAAACACTGTCTGCTGGGCCCAAATAAGAAAGCAACCCTTTCCAAAAAATCGCTACAGTGCCGCGCAAGTAATTCATTTTCAACATCTTCTTTGTCAAGTGTGAGCACGAATTGGTACAGCTCATCGCCAGCGTCGGCGCCCATGGCCAAAATCAGCAACCTTTCTGGTGTGATGAAATCCAAGAACTCGAGTGCCAATGTGGATTCCATGGACCCCTTTCGAGACTGGACGATCTGCTGCGCAGTCAAGAGCAAAGCTTCAAACTCCAGAATACATCGCCCTAGTGGTCGTTGGGTACTGTCGAAACGCTGCTTTGAGAAACCAAGGTCGGCCGACCTCCTGGCGTTGACAACCTGCCTCGAAACTTTACCCAGATTTCGCTGATGCCACACTTTGAAGAAGTCTGAGTTCTTGATCAGATTCACGATTGAACCCTTGGCAAATATAATCTTCTGAATCACGTCATTGATGCGGCTATCAGATTTCCATGGCCGCAGAGTTATCCGACGGGCAGCGTGAGCCCGATCTCTCCCAATAAGTTTTAAGTTGGGCAGTAGCGGCTTCCAGTGATCACTCGCCGTACTTTGCGGTGCCCTCAGTAGTTGACCTGCAAGTTGTTCGTCTCTCGCCGCATCTGCCGAAAACATCTCCACCGAATTGATCAGATTCTCTAGGGTCGCGAGATGGATCTGAGCTTTCGGGGCACCGGTCGGTCTGTAGGGGGGGTCGAGCCTTGAAGTGCACGCGTCCGCGATGATGCCAAAGGTAACCTTGGTGAGCTGGTGCGCCGATCCCTGATCCAGCCGGGCCTGCCCCAATACGCCCCTCGAAATATGTAGGGATCCATCAACTGCTTTGAACCGCACCAGGAGCTTGCCCTTCCTGGCGTCTTGCATCAAAGAAATACTCCGGGCGTGCTTGAACTTTGACTGATCGGCTCGGCGGTGGGCTTCCGCTAAACACCATTTCATTTTCCGCATCTTCTTTCTCTTGCACACATTGTCAATTCCAAATCTATATTTCCGCTCGCCCGAGCGAACTGCTTTGAGAACTCTGAGAAAATCATCGCTCGACGGTGCGGACACAGAAGCATCTACTTCCCCAAGTGTGGTGCATGCTGCTGCTTGATGTTTTTTCGCATGCTGGTGGATCACGAGCTGTGACTTCAATATTGGCCGATCTTGACCCGTATCAATCCCGACAATGCCAAGAGCCCATGGCGTACCAGTATTTGCTGCGATGCAGAACTTGCACCCCATGCCTTTGTCAAAGGCATGTTTGAACTCCGCTGTTAGCCAAGGAAAATCGACCTGCCATCTCTTGCAATTCCGCCTCCAAGTTTCCTGTAATCGGGCGTTCTTTGACGAAGGCTTGGAATGGATCTGGAGTCTTTCTTGAGCACCCATGGCTTCAGATGATATCGCAACGTTGGGATCTCGTGGTAGGCCTCCTGGGGTCTTTGGGAGGCAGTTTTGCCGTCTTTTGGTGACTCTGTTGGGGCCTCTGTTGGGCCTCTTGGGGGCCTCGTGGGCGCCTCTTGGGGCGGGGGCCTCTTGGGGCCTCCCGAGGGCCCCTTCGGGCGGAAGGCTAGATTTTTTGGTTTGCCGTCCCTAAACCCCTCTTGGGGCCGTCTTTGCCTCTCTCGGGCGCCTCTTGGGCCGCCTTGGGGCCATCCTGGGCCGTCTTGGTGGCCTAGGGGCCTCGTTTTTTTTCCCTGCCAGGTGGTTGTGTCCTGAATCCCTTCCCGTCGCAATTGAGGCCCTAGGGGCCTCTTGGACAGCCTTGGAGCGGTCTTCGGCGCCTAAGGGGCGGTCTTGGAGCGTCGGGGGGCCGTAAAAACGAGAAGGCTGACACGACTCGGAGTTGGCCAGGCGAAGAACCCAACCATATGCAGTTGTGAGCACCGCAATTGTGACTACGATCTGAAGTGGAACTCCTTCTGGGGCAACGCCCGCATGCGGGCTGTGCCGCTGGGGCCTTCTGTGGAGCCCCCTGCGTGGCAACGAAAAGTGTAGGGCGTGCCGAAACTGGAGCGTCGCCCACATGCGGGCTGCGCCGCTGGGACCGCAGGGCCACGAAACGTGTGAGGGCTGTGCCAGAAAACGGGAGAGTCGCCCACACGCGGGCTGCGCAACTGGGCCTTCGGTGGAGCTCTATGAAGCCAGGAACTGTGTGAGGGGTGTGCCGGAACGGGGTTGTCGCCTATATGCGAACGGTGCTATTTGGGTTTTAGCTGGAGCTCCGCATGGGCCACAAAACGTGTGAGGAATGTGCGGGCACGGGGGTGGCGCCCACATGCGAGCGGTTCCACTGGGGCCGTAGCTGAAGCTCCCTATGGGGCCACGAAACGTGAGAGGTGTGCGCCGAAACTGAGGTGACGCCCACATGCGAACGGTGCCACTGGGCCCGTAGGTGGAGCTGCCTATGAAGCTGCGAAGCGCGTGACAGTGAGGAGCGTTCCGAAACGGGGGTGACGACCACATGCGAACGGTGCCATTGGGGCTTAGCTGGAGCTCCCTACGGGGCTATGAAACGTGTGAGGAATGTGCAGAAGCGGGGGTGACGCCCATATGCGAACGGTACCATTTGAGCCTTAGCTGGAGTTCCCTGTGGGGCCACGAAACGTGAGAGGGGTGCGAGGAAACGGAGGTGACGCCTACATGCGAACTGTACCATTGGGGCTTTAGCTGGAGTTCCCTATGGGGCCATGAAGCGTGTGGGGAGTGTACCGCACCGGGAGTGGCGCCCACGTGCAAATTGTGCCACTGGGGCCTTAAATGGAGCTCCCTCTGAAGTCATGAAACGCGTGAGGAGTGAACCGAAGCGGGGGTGACGATCACGATGATGATGATGATGATGATGATGATGATGTTGATGATGATGATGATGACGATGACGATGATGATGATGATGATGCTGATGATGATGATGATGGCAATGATGATGTTGAAAATGATGGTGATGATGATGATTGTGATGCGAATTAAGGGCGTTAATGCTGATGATGAGTTGGAGGAGGATGATGCGATGACAATGATGATGGTGATCATGATGGATGGTGATGATGGTGATGATGTTGATGATGTTGATGATGACGATGATGGCGATGATCATGATCGTGATGATGGCGATGCTGAGATGATGAGGATGATGATGGTGAGGATGATGCTGCTGCTGCTGCTGATGATGCTGATGATGATGATGATGATGCTGGAGGCCGCGAGCGGAGCAGCCACTCCGCGCGCGCGCGCCTCGAACTGGCCGACGGGCTGGCCCACGGGCCAGACGACGGGCTCCGCCGGGGCGTGGCTCAGGCCGTCCTGGGCGGGCGGCCGGGGAGGAGGAGCGGCAGATGGAGGGGGGGGGTGACTGCCCGAAGTTTGCCCGCCCTCGAGGGCTGGCTGGCTGGAACAGGGCTGAACTAGGACAGCTGTGGATATGGATTTGAGAAGAGGGTCCTCGTCATCAGGCAGCCGTAGTCGTCGTGGCCGTAGTCAGGTCGTCGTAGGCGTCGCAGTCAGACTGCGCCTTGGGGGGGGGGGGCCCTCCTCTTCTTCCTCCTCCTGGATAACCCCCCTGAGAAGCGGAAGGAGGAATGGCGAGGGCAGGTAAGAAGTGAGAGAGGCCTCCAGGACCCCTGCCGCATCGAACGCCTCGTCCCATTTGAAGCCCATGATCTGCGTCTCCACTTCCTCCAGCCTATCCCGCAACACTTGCGTCTCTGTGAGCTCCTCCTTCGGGTCGACTGCGCGCGCGCAACTGATCTCCGTCTTCGCGCGCGCCTGTCGCCCCAAAGAAGACCCAGAGGCGCAGGAGTTGCTGGATAGGTTGGAGGAGTTGGGGGCGAAGGTCGAGGGCCACAAGGTGGATCAATGAGAAGTTGGTCTGCTCGTCAAACCCCAAGGCCAACTCCTCCTCCTCCTCCTCCTCCTCCTCCTCCTCCTTCGTTCACTCCTCCTCCCTCTCCTCCTCAGTCTCCTCCCCCCTCCGAGCCTCTCACTCCGTCTCCTCCCCCCCTCTCTGAATTATGTTCCTCCGTCCTCCTCGTCATCCCGTATCTTTCCTCCTCTCCCTCATCCTCTCCTTCGCCCCCTCCTGCCCATCACTCCGTGCGTTCTATGTGCCAGGCGCCTGCGCTCTAGAGCGAATGCGCTTGACGCGCGGCCCCGCGTCGTCGATGCTTTCGTTGGTGAGGTCGACGATGGTCGTCGTCTTGTTGGCTGAGGCTGCTGTAGTCCTTGATGAAGCTGGAGGTCCTGATGAAGCTGTTGTCCCTGATGAAGCTGTAGTCCCTGATGAAGCTGTAGTCCCTGATGAAGCTGCTGCTGTAGTCCCTGATGAAGCTGCTGCTGTAGTCCCTGATGAAGCTGCTGCTGTAGTCCCTGATGAGGCTGCTGCTGGAGGCCCTGATGAAGCTGGAGGCCCGGACGAAGCTGGCCCCGATGATGAAGCTGGAGGCCCTGATGAAGCTGAGGGCGCCCGGCTCAATCGGTCGCGCCAGTAGTCCCAGTCGATGTCCTCGACAGGGTGGCCCGTAGATGCTTTGAATGAATCTGGCGCGTCATAGAGGCGCCGAGCGAACTCGAGGAACTCGTCGAGCAGGTTGGACAGGAGGATAATATTCCAGCTCTCGTGCACATCGTTGCCGAAGAACATGATGTCATTGGTCAGCATACGTATGAATTCGTCGTCTGGGAGCTGCTCGACGGGCGGACCGCCATGGTGGTATGTGGCTGCTGGGCAGCGTATCCACGCAAGCAGAAATACGGCTTGCTTGAATGCAAGCATGGTCAGGGTCAGCTTGTTCGGACCCCAACAGCTATGGAAGAAACTGGGGGGCGAAGGCCACAGATCCCAAGGGGACCGCCAGGGGAGGCGCGATGGAGCGGCAATGCCGGGCAATGACAGGCGCTGAAGCAATGCCAAACAATGCCAAGCAATGGTTGACGCTTCGCGCATCCCCGCCAGCCCGTCCAGAAACGACGCGTTGCACTGGCAATGGAAGTGGCGGAGCATACACAAGAACAGGGGGAATGATTGAGCGGGGATGATTGAGGACAGGCTTGAGAAGCAGTCGCACGAGAAAAGGGGGGATGATTGAGGAGGAGTAGGAGGAGGAGGAGGAGCAGGAGCAGGCGAATCAGGAGGAGAGGGCCAGAGGCCTTTCGGAGTGTCTTGGGATATCGCTGGGGACCTTTTTGGAGGCCACTTGAGGCTACTTGGGGGCCTCTTGGCGGTCTTGGGGGCCTCTTGGAGCGTCTTGGGGTGCCTCGGGGGAGCTTCTTGGGGCATGTTGGAGGCCTCTTGGGGACATCTTGGGAGCCTTTTGGAGGCTTCTTGGAAGAGATCGATCAAAGAAGGGGGGAGCTTCAATGTCAATTAGCCACCCCCCTCGGGAACACAAAGGAACGCCTTTTGGGCCTTGGGCGCTCTTGAGGCCGTCTCGGGGCTCTCGTGGGGCTCTCTTGGGCCATGTTCAGGCCATCTTGGGGCAAGCGAGAAGGCGAGAAAGCCAGCGACATTGATTGTCCTCAGGTGTTTGAAGGTTGGCATCTTGGCGGCCTCCTATGGAAGGCCCCGTCGCCGCCTGGTGCCGTCGTGGGACATCCTGGAAGCCATCTCGAGGCATCTTGGGATCTCTTGAGCCATCTTGGAGGCCATCTTGGGCTCACCGAGGCGTTTTGGGGGCCATCTTGGGCCATCTTGGACGCTCCAACCCCATCGCCGCCCCCTCCCCCACCGCCCAGGTCCAGGGGATGGGGCGGGGGGAGGGGGGAGCCCCTCCCCGAAGGGGAAGAAGGGGGTTGGAAGAGGAAACTCCGTAGACGTTTTTGTTTTGTTTTTGTTTTCTCGGCGGGAGGCCCCGAGCAAACATGCGCAAGCAAACGCGTCCCGGCCAGGAGGATGAGGGGGAGGAGGGAACAGGAAACACTTGGAGCAGCGCACACGCCATCACCATTGCCATCGCCACCAGCATCAGCATTGACATCATCATCATCATCATCATCATCAGCATCATCACCATCATCATCAGCAGCATCATCATGAACGACATCATCATAATCATCATCATCATCATCGTCGTTATCGTCACCACCACCATCACCATCAGCAGCATCATCAGCATCGCCATCATCAACATCAGCAGCCTCCTCCTCCTCCTCATCCTCCTCCTCATCATCATCATCATCATCATCGTCACCATCGTCATCATCGCCAGCGTCATCATCAACATCAGCATCAACACCATCATCAACTTCGACGTCATCCTCATCCGCCTCCTCTTCATCATCATCATCACCAGCATCATCAGCATTCTCATCATCATCATCATCATCATCATCACCATCGTCATCATCATCAGCATCACCACCATCATCATCATCATCATCAGCATCATCACCATCATCATCATCATCATCATCATCACCATCGCATCCTCCTTCCCTGTCGCTCCTCACCTCCATGACCCCTCCTTCCTCCTTGTCTTCCCTCCTCATCCTGTGCCCTGCCCTTCTCCCTGGCCGCCCTTGCGTTTTGCGTGCTCACGCGGGAGGGGTTCCCCTGAGTGGATCCCCACGCTAATCTGTTTTTGCGTCATTTATTTCCCACTTGGGGGACTTGACATTTCGCTCAACGCGTGGATTGAGGTGGATATCCGAAAGAGAAGGATGGGAGATTCGTGCCAAGTATTCCTGCAAATGTGTTATTGCGATGTGTTCCCTAAATAGGCTTGCTGAGCGATGAGGAAGACTCGATGGGCCGAATGTGATCTTACGAGACGTGCCGCCCTCGCTGTAGTAGGCGCTCCTCCTCCTCCTCCTCCTCCTCCTTCTCCACTTCCTCCTCCTTCTCCTCCTCTTCCTCCCCTGGTTCCCCTATTCCTGCTCCTTGTTCTCCCTCCTCCTCCTCCTCCTCCTCCTCCTCCTCCCCCTCCTCTTCCTCTCCCTCATCATCTTTCCTCCTCGTCCATCGCGCTTCCCTGCTGAGTGATGTGGCGCAGGCTTGCCCTGGTGATATGGGTGATGTTACCTGCGCGGGCTGGGATGGTTCCAGCCAGTTGGAGAGACGTTGCTGAAACGACGGCAATGGCAACCAGGAAAAAGTGGGAGGGAAATGAAATGCTGCTAAGACCTGCCAAGCAGGACCACCCTCCTGGGCCACCTTCCTGGGCCACCCTCCCGGGCCACCCTCCTGGGCCATCCTCCCGGGCCACCCTCCCGGGCCCACCCACTCTCGATCGGGGACCCTCCCGGGCCACCCTCCCGGGCCACCCTCACGGGCCCCACCCTCGGGCCACCCTCCCGGGCCCACCCTCCCGGGCCCACCCTCCCGGGCCACCCTCCCGGGCCCACCCTCCCGCGCCCACCCTCCCGGGCCACCCTCATGGGCCACCATCCCGGGCCACCCTCAGGCCTCCCGGGCCCAACCCTCGAAGACCCTCCCGGGCCACCCTCCCGGGCCACCCTCCGGGCCACCTCCCGGGCCCCCTCCTTCCCGGGCCACCCTCCCGGGCCACCCTCCCGGCCCACCCTCTCGGGCCACCCTCCCGGGCCACCCTCCCGGGCCATCCTCCCGGGCCACCCTCCCAGGCCCACTTGGAAGCATGTTGGTTTACGTTAAGTTAGCTACTTACTAAGTTGTTACAAGCATACGTTAAATATGTATAAGCACAACATAAACCACTATAAGTTGTCATAACTTGTTACCTATACGACCACCCTTCGGGTGATAAGGAGGTTCGGGGGGGAGGAACCAACGTCTCACTCGATCGGTCTCACGATCGATCTCACTATCGATCTCAAAATCGGTCTCGCTCGATCGATCTCACTCGATCGATCTCACAATCGACATCACTCGATATATTTCACACTTGATCTGACGATCGATCTCACAATCGATCTCACAATCGATATCGCATTCGGTATCACTATCGATCTCACTATCGATATCACAACCACTATCACAATCAACGTCATCATCATCATCATCATCAACAACAACATCAACATCAACATCACCAACATCAGCATACTCGGGACACCGACCTCATCATCAACACCAACATCATCATCATCATCACTGTCATCAACATCATCGGGACACCACCATCATCATCGTCATCATCATCACCATCATCACAATCATCATCATCAACATCATCATCATCAGCAGCATCGGGACACAGTCATCGTCATCATCATCATCAGCAGCAACATCATCATCGGGACACCATCATGACCACCATCGTTATCATCATCATCATCGGGACACCATCATCACCATCATATCATCCTCATTATCGACATCATCATCATCAGCATCATCAACATCATCATCAGCATCAGCATCATCGTCATCATCGGGGCACCATCATCATCATTACCAAAATCAGCATCAACATCATCATCATCATCACCATCGGGACGCCATCATCATCAACATCATCATCATTACCACCATCAAAAAATCATCATCATCGGGACGCCATAATCATCATCAACCTCATCGTCATCAACATCATCATCATCGGGACACAATCATAATCATCATCATCATCAACATCAACACCATCATATTCATCACCATCGGGACACCATCATCGCCATCATCATGATCATCAGCATAATCATCATTATCATCATCATTCTCATCATCGGGACACCATCAACATAATATCATCATCATCATCATCATCGTCATCATCATCATCGACATCATCACCATCGAGACACCATCATCATCGTATCATCATCATCATCATCATCGTCCTCCTCACCATTATCATCATCATCAGCATCACCATCATCATCATCATCGTCATCATCATCGTCATCAACATCATCATCATCATGATCATCAGCATCACCATCATCATCATCATCGTCATCACCATCATCATCTTCATCATCATCATCGTCATCATCATCATCATCGCGGGACACCGCGGGACACCGGTGGGGCACCGCGGGGCACCGCGGGACGCCGCGGGACACCGCGGGACACCGTCGGGACACCAGCGGGGCACCGCGCGCCATCGGCCGCCCGGAAGAGACACATTTGGTCCGGCCGCGCCTCAACCACAGGGACACCGACGGGGCGCCGGCGGGGCGGCGGCGGGACACCGCGCGCCACCGGCCGCCCGGGGGAGAATCATTTGGTCCGGCCGCGCCTCAGCCACAGGAGACTTTCCTCTCGCCCGCCCACGCAGCTTCGCCTCGCCCGCACGGCACGCGCGAACACGAAACCGAAATCGATTTTCCGGTAGGGGGGCTCTCCGTTCCACTTCGATCTCACCCCCTCACCTCCGATAACGCACGCATAAGTACTTAGCAAAGCCAGCTAAAGTTTACGGTGATTTACGGCTCGTTAAGATACTTCAGGTTTTCTTGACATCGTTACTAAGAGTTACTGTTGGTCGTGATGGCGATGCCCATGGTCACAGCGGCGCTCTTCTGACATGGCCCCGTGCGCAACGCGCGCGCCCGCATAGGCGCCGATCCAAAACTTGCTGCGGGTGGTCCGGCTGACGCGCGTGGGGGAGGGGGACGGGGATCAAGAGGGAGGGTCCTCCACGCTATCGCCGCGGCAGCGCGACTCTCACTGCGCACCGTCCCACATCGCCGCCGCGATGCTGTGCGCCTCCTTCGCGAAGACGGCCTCGTCGAGGCCGTGCTTCACCGCGATCTTCTTAGCGCGGCCGTACCAACGGCTCGCAAATGTGTTGCGGCTCACCTCCAGGCCGTCGGAGCCCAGCTTGATGCCGAGCTCGTTCAGGGCTTTCTGCCTCCGATCCTCTCCTTTCTCCTCTTTCCCCGCGGGCTTCCGGCGCACCGCGCGCTCGCCGCCAGTCAAGCCTGTTGATGCCCCTGCCCTCTTTGCTGCGGCGGGCCTCTTCATCCTGCCCTCTGGTTTGTCCTCGTCTTCGTTCTCGACCTCGCCCTCTTCCTCGTCCTCCTCGTCGTCCTCGGGCTTTTCGTGCACCACCTCGGGCTTGCGCTTTCCCGCGGTCTTAGCTCCCGGGGGTGCGGAGGCCAAAACTCCCGCCCCCATGGCCACAGTTTGGGCCCTCATGGCTGCTTCCAGAGCCGCGGCCGCGACGTGCTCCGGCACCCCGACAGGCAAAGGCGTGAATTTCATTCCTGGAGGCGGCGGCGCAGGTGGCGAAGCTGACGCGGCCAAGCCAGCAGGCTTCGCGCCCTGTAATTGCTGCTCGCCCCCCTTTGGAGCGGGGGTCTCCGTCGCGTGGCCGGTCTTGCTGCCGAGCGGTTTCTTGGCCCTGCCTGACGTCGCGAGCGGCTCCTGGGGGTTCGTGCATATATGACTTCCACTTTTCGAACCCGCGAAAACCCCACTCAGGATGTGGGGAACAACTCCCCACGAGTTGGATCGTAAGCATATGTGTGTCACGGAATGCCCCCTCGGCCGCGTCACGGTTTCCGCCGGGCGGTGGCTGCCGCCGTCGCGCAAGCGCTGTTTGGGGATTTCTGACCCAAGTCGGCCCTGGGAACGAGCGCTGGATTGGAGGCGGAGGCCGAGAAGGATGAGGCGAGGGCCGAGGAGGAGGCGGAGGCCCAGGAGTAGGCGGAGGCCGACGAGGAAGAGGAGTTGGATCGTAAGCATATGTGTGTCACGGAATACCCCCTCGGCCGCGTCACGGTTTCCGCCGGGCGGTGGCTGCCGCCGTCGTGCAAGCGCTGCTTGGGGATTTCTGACCCAAGTCGGCCCTGGGAACGAGCGCTGGATTGGAGGCGGGGGCCGAGGAGGATGAGGCGAGGGCCGAGGAGGAGGCGGAGGCCCAGGAGTAGGCGCGGCGATAGCGTGGAGGACCCTCCCTCTTGATCCCCGCCCCCCTCCCCCACGCGCGTCAGCCGGACCACCCGCGGCAAGTTTTGGATCGGCGCCTATGCGGGCGCGCGCGTTGCGTACGGGACCATATCAGAAGAGCGCCGCTATGACCATCGGCAGCGCCATCAATGCCACTATGTGCACGAAAACCGCCACCCCTCCTCCAAGAAACTCGTCTACGCCAAGTCTTTTGGATTTTCGTGTGTGTGTGTATGTGTGTGTGTGTGCGTGTGTGTGTGAGTGTGTGTGTGTATGTGTGTGTGCGCGTGTGTGTGTGTGTGTGTGCGTGCAGCGCGTTCTGGCCAAACCCGACCCGAACGCGCTGGAGTCGACCCGTGTCCACGCCGTCAGGGGTGGCGAGAGGAGGAGGAAGAGGAGGGGGAGGAGGAGGGGGAGGAGGAAGAGGAGGAGGCGTTAGAAGTTATGAGGGCAACTTGGGTAGCAATTAACTTTCATCAACGATCTGTCTGCGGAGACCTGTGGCGGACAGATCGCCTTGAGCAGGCAGTGCACCAACGATCTGTCCGCGGAGACCTGTGGCGGACAGATCGTCGTTTCAGGTGCATTACACTTGACATGGCTAATCGACTGCAACTGTTTGGCTCAAGCTTGATCGCTGCCAGTATAGAAGGTCTCCTAGACATTGTACAGGAGGAGGAGGGCGAGGACGAGGACGAGGACGAGGTGCGTCACATAGTGTGGTAGAGCACACTGTTTGGGGCCCACGCTGGCTAGCATATGTATATGGTATCGGCATGTGGGAATATACATATGTGCACGCATACATATAACATGTATTTGCATATGTGGTGGCCGCTTTTGCTCGACAGTCCTTCGGGTCGGCGGCGGCGGGCTTCCGCGCCCCGGTTTCGCCCTCGATTTTCGCCGCGTCCCGCGCCTCTTGGGCACGGCGGCACTTGTTGACGCGGCTCATCTCCTCCCGGAGGGTTGCGCGAGACTCTATGACCCAGTCGTCGCCTTTGTACGCCTCAGACATGCAGTGGTGACACGATTCATCCCACTGCGCCAAACCCCCCTCCAATGATGTTTGCTTGATCGTGCCGCTCGCGTCCAACTTCCGGAGCGCCGACTCCACCTGGCCGCGTGAGCTGGGACATGCGTGGAAGGCGGGGCGGGGTGGGGCGAAAACAGACGTTGTCAACGTCGTTGCTGGCTTTGCTGCTGAATGCCCCCCCCCCCCCCCAGAGCTGCTCCGGAAACAATAATTGGGGTTTCCCTCGCCTGGGGGGGAGGTGTGAGTTGAGCACGGCCCACTTGTTTTACGACTGTCCCGATTAGCCCCTTCTCGGCCACAACGTCGTCGACCACACTTTGAGGAAGGGGGCGAAGCGTCTTGAAGACATCGGCAGCGCTGAAATCAGACTGCGCGCCCTTCCCCATGGAGCGGCCAGACTCGGCGATCACAGCGCAAACGGTGAAGTGCAAATGCGGTCGCGCCGCCTGGCCCGAAGCGGCTACGAAGGGTGAGCGGCGGTCGCTTTGACACGCAGGGCCCTCATGCAGACCCGGGCGATATAGTGACGACAGGCGTACCCAAAGAATGCGATGAAGGCGACGATGATAGATATATGATGCTAAATGGGATGCGGCTTGCTGCATTTTTCATGAAACGACTCGGCAACAGAGCAAGGGATGGGAACGACCCGCAGGCCGTGAGGGGAGAACACGACGCCGAACAAACTACACGCCTAGAGCCGCGGATAGGCCGGCACACCCAAAGTGAAGATGTCAATTGCATGTTGTTCCGGCTTGCCCGCCTCCCGCGCGCGCGAAAGTGGGCGCATAAAATACATAAGGAGGAAGAGGAGGAGGAGGAGGAGGAGGAGGAGGAGGAGGAGGAGGAGGAGGATGAGTTGGGCCCACGAATCGTGGAACTAAGCCGTGACCCCGAAAAGCGGCAATGGCCCCGGACTCGGGCAGGAACAAAGAAAGTCAGTGGGGGGCGCAGCGAGGGCGACCGAGCGCCGCAGGTGAAAACACGGATTGGCGAGACGATGCTTGCAGCAAGTGCCCATCAAAGTGCATGCGCCCGCGCGTCCAGGAGCGCCCGGAGCCACTCCAGTCGGAGGAGCACTTGCTGCTCCAAACTGTGCCCCTTGGAACATACTCTGAAGAGCTGTTTCAGTTGCGTGTTCTTCGACTCGTCCGAATAAACCCAAAAGGACCGAGGCGCGCCTGAGCGCTCTATGATGTGAGGGAAATGCACGAAGTAATGGTGTTTGGGGTAAACGCGGAAACCGCAAGCGGAGTAATGAAACATGTGGTAGGCAGCCCCCAGACGCCACTCCTGCAACTCTGCCGTGGTAAGCTCCCTTTGTCTACCCAACTCGCAAAAACGATCCAAATGCAACATGCCCTGGAAACGGTGCCACCCGAAAGCGCCGTCTTGCGTCCGGAACTCCTCGGCGAGAGCACGGCAAAAAGGCACAAGCCTGCGGGCTTGGGCCGCCTTGGCCTTGAACTTTGGGCAGCGCTTCGCCTTGATTTTGCGGAGGGTGAGCCGCCCCACGGGGATGCGAGCATCAGTGTTGTGGGCTTTGTAGAAGTCCCGCAGGCGCTGTTTCAGCCGCGCCAGCCCTACTTTACGCTTCGCCGAATCACGCCCCTCGGCGTCTGCGCCAAGGAGCGGCAGCAGCGACCACAGCACCTCCCCCAACTCGTTAGCCGCGACGCCAAGATCGACATCATGCATGAAATCCAAGACGACCATGCCCCAGTTGAAATAAGGCGCGTCCGCGAGCCGAGGGGCGAACGCGAAGGCGGCGACGTCTTTCCTGAATCCGCTAGCGCGGCTCTGGGCCAAATCCGCCAGGAAAGTTGCGTGGTTCCGACACGTAGCCATCCATGGCGCTGACAGCGAAAAAATTTTCCACGTTAGACGTCCGTCGCGATGTGCGTGGCACCAGGGGCACATGTACAGCCTAGAGTTCCACTGCCGGATCCCCAACGCCTCCACATAGTGCGCACCATCGGCCTTCACCTGCATAAGACACACAACTATGTTACGAAGAAGCGTTTCGCCAGGCGACTGTTCATGCAGTGGTTTGGTTTGTTCGCTCGGCAGGGGCATCCCCCCCTTGGCTAAGGCCTGGAGCCCCCGCAGCAGCACGTCCCAAATATCTGAAAGCGTGTTGGGTCCAATTTGTGATTTGCGATACACGGTGTAAGTGCGTTTCTGCATTGGTTGCGCATTCTCGTCCATTCCACGATGAAGGAAGGAAATATAGATCGCATACAACGTATCCTCGTAAGGGTCAGCTGCGACGCTGATGCCGTCGGAGTACACCGAGATCGGAACGGCGCTGTTGCCGTCGGCGCTGCGGGCCATCACGAGAGGGTGTTTTTGGTATTCTGGTGAGTTCACAAAAAGGTTGATGCAGCCGTGTCCTGCCCGATGGGCTCGCAGACGATGTCGAAGAACGCAGGGTCCTCGAGGCAGCGCGATAGGGGATTCGAAATGGCATGTTCTGAAGAATTGGTTCGGGGATGTTTTGGGGCGCCCCCTGCGTCCGTCCCCCCGTCCCTTCCTCGCGCCCCTCCGCGTTGTTTCTCCCTCCATCTCTCCTCCGCGTTCCCCTTCTTCCCTCCTTGCCCCCGTCCCTCCCTGTGTCCCCGCCCTCTCGTTGCCCGTTGCCTGTAGTTTTCGCACCACTTCGATTCCGCGAGATGGAACGCACAGGGAAGCGAAGTTTCGCAGGACTGCTCGGCATGCGTTCTCTCCTCCCCCCATCCTCCCCCCATCCCCCCTCCCATCTCTCCAAGGGGGCGCCCATGTTTGCGCGCCCGCCCGCCGACCCTTCGGCCCTGGCTGGGGGGAGGTGGGCTTGAGGGGAGGTCGAACAAAATTGGTGGGCCAAGGGGCTTCTAATAATCGGCCGCGAACCGCGTTACAATATTCGACCCCATGTCCTTGTCTAATATATGTTGCACCCTTGTCGAAAGCAACGAGAACGGATGTTGTCTGGACTCCTCCCCCTCGCCATCTGCAGATGCGAAGCGCACAGGCATGCGTTTCAATGAATACTTATTCACGCCGGTTATGTCCGCCAACCTCTGCGAAATGCCACGTGGCGGGTTCGAGGATGCCAGGTGCTGGAGCTCCGTTCCACGAAAGCTGAAGGTGTTGGCGTCGGACGCAACCTCAAGACAGGAAGAGGTGGATAAATGGGGAGTGGTGAATTCATGTCGCCTGAGGGGGAGGAGGAGTAAGAGAAGGGGGAGGGGAGAGGCGGACGGGGGAGAGGAGGGAGGCAAAGGGGAGGGATGAGGGGGGGAGCGCGGGAGGGAGGGGAGGGAAGGGGGAGGGGGGAAGGGGGGAAGGTGGGATAATAAGTCTGGCAATGCAGCATCGGGATGCCTCCACGCGCATCTTCGCATTTCCGCTCGCCCCTCCATTCTCGCTCGTCCTCCAACCCTCCACGTGCCGAGCCCTCTTGATCCCGCGCAGCCTGTTCAAACGTTTTTCGCCAGCGGCAAAGATCTTCTAAAAGTGCGAGTTCTGCGTCTTGAATCCTCTGTTGCTCCAGTGCCGACCGCGCCATGCCCCCGTGAAGGGGAAGCGCAAAACGCAACGCATGCGATCGGGCAAATCGCGGCGATTTGATGAGCCAGCGGGGGGCGCGAGGGGCCGGGGTGCAAATGGTGACGACAACGAGGATGTGGAAACATAATGAGGATGAGAGGGTGATCAGGGGGCAGATGGCGATACAGACAAGGCATAACGATAATGGTAAGGATGATGAGTATGACAAACAGGGCAGTGTAGTTCTCTGGAGGACTTTGGGCGCATACGTTGTTCCAAAGAGCATTGTTTCCATAATGTTCCTACCACTCGTCATGACGATTCCAAGGGTCCGCCTCGTCGCACCTAGCTCGTCATCTTCGTCATCATCGTTCTTCGTTCCTCGTCATACTCCGCAGCGTCGCGCCCCTCGCTGTCCTTACCGCCCACGTCCTTCTCCTCGTTCAGATCCTTCTTTCCCCACTCAATATCCTCATACAACTCCGCCTCGCAACGCTTCCTACTCCATGCCAGTCGCCTGCTCCTCCTCGTCCCCCGCCTCCTCCTCCAACTACTCCTCCCCCGCTCCGTCCCCATCCT
The DNA here is from genome assembly GCA_963575745.1 of Prorocentrum cordatum. Classification (NCBI taxonomy): domain Eukaryota; class Dinophyceae; order Prorocentrales; family Prorocentraceae; genus Prorocentrum; species Prorocentrum cordatum. The sequence goes on along the minus strand of CAUYUJ010018880.1, from coordinate 15,289 downwards.
CCGAGTCACTCTACACGCGCTGTCATCATTCCAGATGTGCTCACATCCTCCTAACCTCGCTCCCCGCCTCTTGATCATCCTCGTGCTCCTCGTCCTCAATATACCCGAAGACTCATCCCCCATCGCTGCCAGACAGCAGCCACCCATCAAGCGAACTGTTTTCACAACGAGCTCCAGCTAACAGCGAACCGACACATATCACCGACTGCAACAGCCAGCTGATTCGTATGATGTGTACACGATCGCAAGATATGTGGTGTCTAACGTGTGTAAAAAATATCATGAAACATGTATAACGTGTCTAAATGTCTAAAAAGTGTGTAAAGTAATTATGTCCAACGTGCCTAAATCATGTCTACAAAATAAAGATTCGTGTCTAAACGTGTCTAACGTGTCTAACATGTCTAACATGTCTAAAATATCATCGCTGAACCACTGTGTTTTGCAATGGTTCGCAAGCTCAAAATAAACACGATTTAGACTCGTTGAAAATGAAGGAAGCCTCACGCGATACGCAACCTGATTTAGACACGCTCTCTTGTCTTCTCGGGCCCAGGCCACCCTCCTGGGCCACCCTCCCGGGCCACCCTCCCGAACCCCACTCTCGGGGGCCCTCCCGGGCCACCACCCTCCCGGGCCACCCTCCCAGGCCACCCTCCTCCCCCGCCCCCGCTGCAGCCGTATACGTTGCAGGTTTGGCTCGAAATGTCGCGCCCGAATAAACGACCGCGACTTTCTCCCGAATCGTCGATCACCGCATGGCTGGCCACTGCTCCCGGGCTCAACATTAAGGCGGCGCATAGGTCGCCGACACGTAAGAGTGACCTTTCGCCGGAGTGACTTTTGGTGCGCGACTTTTTGGCCCTCGGGGGGCCCCCTCGTCGCCACGGTCGGACGCGGCTCGAAAAACGGGTCAGATTGGACCCCGGGAGGGGTCCGGGGGTTGATTTTGAGCGGATTTGCGCGCACCAAAGGTCACTCTTGCCAAAGGTCACTCTTACGTCCCCCCGAATAGGATCCAGAAGACACTCAGCGATGACGGGCCCACGGAAACGGCGCTGAAGATTGCTGCGCGGGAAGAAGTTAACGTTCATTCGCCGTACGGCTCATTGATAGAAGAGATGTCCTTGCCAACAGATAGTGGTGACTTTACTTGGCGGTGTTGCAACCCACTTGCTTGGCTCTATTTCATCTGCGATCGGTGCCCGTGGTTTTCCGAGCTGGTAAAGGCGAGTGCGCGAGGCGACAGATACACCATAGCCCTGTATACGGACGAAACGACCCCAGGTAACCCTTTGCATCCTGGGACGCCCACAGAAACTCAATGCATTTATTGGCAGGTGCTCGAATTGCCTAGTTGGGTTCGTACGAAAGAGACTGGGTGGAATTGTTTTGGCGTTTTGAAGACCTCCGACCAAGTGAAAATCAAAGGTAATCTATCGGGGATCATGCGCCACGTGTTGAAGCGAATGTTTCGGAATGACCACCATTGCTTCGAGAACGGAATGCTGCTGCCATGCCCGTCTGGGCGTTTCTTGTTTCGTGCCAAGTTAGCTTTTCTGGTGGAAGATGCTAAAGCTCACAAGCTTGTGTTTTCTAGCAAAGGGGCAGGAGGTTTCAACTGCTGTTGTCACTGTGCCAACATCATCAAAACAACAGGCACCACGCGTATCCCACCACACTCGCACGTGAAACACTGTAGATACGCGTTCCCTTCCGAATTTGTGAAACAAACGCCATACAATTGTTTCTTGCTGTTTGATGTGGTGCAGAGTCTTGCGAAAGATGTGTCAAAAACACAACTGGGAGACCTCCAGAAGGCTTATGGGATGAATTTCGACCCGCAGCCCCTGCCCGCCGACCATGCTCTCCGCGATGTTGCAAATCCAGTGCAGCATTTGTATTGGGACTGGATGCATTGTGGGATAGCAGCAGGAGGGGTTTCTCAATACATGATCAATAGTTGTTGTTTGTATTTGAAGGCAGAGGGTGTCGACGCGCGCACGTTGGATGCATTTGCTATGGGCATCACATGGCCCCTGGGCCATACGAGACTTCCGCGCTCTTTCTTCCAGGACAGGACTTCGGATGATTGGAACAAGCCGATCAAAGCTTTTTCAGGCGAGACTTTGGCAGTTCTGCAGGCCCTGGAGTTGTACGTGGAGACAATACTGAGTCCTTCGGGGTCCCTTCCAGATCTCGGTCGTTGCGTGCTCGTCCACTGCAGAGTTATAAGGATCCTTAATTCGGGGCAGTTGGCGGTTCATCGCCTTGCAGAGCTGCGTGCGTTGTGGGAGGAATACCACCGGCTCCACCTTCAGTTGTTCGTCCACGACACCGCGAAGCCAAAGCTTCACTATATGTACCACGTGTTCGATTGCATCGAGAAGTTCGGTGTGCAGATAAATTGCATGGGCGCCGAACGCAAGCACAAATTGGTTAAAACCATTGCAAGGATGTGCCAGGGAGAAGCTTTTGATTTGAAGGTGCTTCATCGGTATTTGGCTGCAGAACTTGCCCTTTATGACGCCGGCCCCTTCCAGGAATATTCTTCACCCACGGCCATGAAGGAATGCGACGACGCACTCTTAAGGGATGCTGCGTCCACCGTGTGCGGACACAGGGTGAACGACGCTTCAGTTTCAAAACACTTGACAACGCCGAGAGGTGATGTTTCGGCAGGGGTTGTCTGCTACTTCCGGTACGGCGCGCGCGTTTTTCTTGGCGAGGTGTTATTTTCGGCCAGAACGTTTTTGCTCTCTAGAGGCGTTCAGTGGTTTATCTGCGCGCGCCCGCATTCGTACCAGGGGCCGCAGCTGTGGGCACGAGGTGGGGATCAGTGCGTAATCTTTCCAGCGGGGGATTTGCTGTCAATGCCTCCGCACCTCGTTTTTGAAGACAGCATCCGCCCGCTGTCCTTGCTTGAAGGGCTCGCTGAGCTTCATTGAACAGAGTTCTGCTTGGAAAAACAAGCCCTCCTCCCCTGCAGCTCTGGGCTCGCCCGTGCTGTCCCCCCTCCCCTCCTCCTGCCCCTCGGCTCTACCCCCTCTCCCCCCCTCCCCCCCCCTCCTCCTGTCCCTCGGCTCTGGGCTCGCCCGTGCCGACCCCCTCTTCTCCTCCCCGGCCCTCCGTCGCCTCCCCGATTTCGGCTTCCGGGGTCAGTTTTCGGGCCCCGGGGCCGTCGCAAACGAACCCATGATGAAAAGTACTCTATCGGAGTTCCCCACATAAAGATGTTGTAGGCTGGGTGGGAGTACCGGGACACAACAGTAGTTAGACACTGAAGCATTGCGATGCCCTCCTCGCCCTGGCGGGGCCTCCCAGGAGGGGTGGGAGGGGCGCGAAATCTGTGAAATAATATATGGTATTGCGATACCCTCCTCGCTCTGGCGGGGCTTCCCAGGAGGGGTGGGAGGGGCGCGAATCTTGTGAAATAGTAAGGTATTGCGATGCCCTCCTCGTTCTGGCGGGGCCTCCCAGGAGGGGTGGGAGGGGCACGAAACCTGTGAAATAATTTGGCATTGCGATACCCCCTCGCTCTGGCGGGGCGTCCCAGGAGGGGTGCGAGGGGCGCGAAACTTGTGAAATTTTATGGTATTGCGATATACCTCGCTCTGGCGGGGCCTCCCAGGAAGGGTGCGAGGGGCGCGAAACCGGTGAAATAATGCGGTATTGCGATACCCTCCTCGCCCTGGCGGGGCCCCCCAGGAGGGGTGGGAGGGGCGCGAATCTTGTGAAATATGGTATTGCGATACCCTCCTCGCTCTGGCGGGGCCCTTCAGGAAGGGTGGGAGGGGCACGAAACTAGCGAAATATTCTGGTATTGCGATACCCTCCTCGCTTTGGCGGGGCCTCCCAGGAGGGGTGGGAGGGGCACGAAACTTTTTGAAATAATATGGTATTGCGATGCCAGGAGGGGTGGGAGGGGCACGAAATCTGTGAAATAATATATGGTATTGCGATACCCGTCTCGTTCTGGCGGGGCCTCCCAGGAGGGGTGGGAGGGGCACGAAACCTGTGAAATAATTCGGTATTGTGATACCCTCCTCGCCCTGGCGGGGCTTCCCAGGGGGGATGGGAAGGGCGCGAAACCTGTGAAATAACATGGCATTGCGATACCCTCCTCGCTCTGACGGGGCCCCCCAGGAGGGGTGGGAGGGGCACGAAACCTGAAATAATATGGTATTGCGATATCCTCCTCGCTCTGGCGGGGCTTTCCCATGAGGGGTGGGAGGCGTAATGGTAGTAGTAGTAGTAGTAGTAGTAGTAGTAGTAGTAGTAGTAGTAGTAGTAGTAGTAGTAGTAGTAGTAGTAGTAGTAGTAGTAGTAGTAGTAGTAGTAGTAGTAGTAGTAGTAGTAGTAGTAGTAGTAGTAGTAGTAGTAGTAGTAGTAGTAGTAGTAGTAGTAGTAGTAGTAGTAGTAGTAGTAGTAGTAGTAGTAGTAGTAGTAGTAGTAGTAGTAGTAGTAGTAGTAGTAGTAGTCGTAGTCGTAGTAGTCGTAGTAGTAGTATAGTAGTAGTAGTAGTAGTAGTAGTAGTAGTAGTAGTAGTAGTAGTAGTAGTAGTAGTAGTAGTAGTAGCAGTAGTAGTAGTAGTAGTAGTAGTAGTAGTAGTAGTAGTAGTAGTAGTAGTAGTAGTAGTAGTAGTAGTAGTAGTAGTAGTAGTAGTAGTAGTAGTAGTAGTAGTAGTAGTAGTAGTAGTAGGCAGTCAGTAGTAGTAGTAGTAGTAGTAGTAGTAGTAGCAGCACCAGTAGTAGTAGTAAGTAGTAGTAGTAGTAAGTAGTATAGTCGTAGTAGTAGTAGTAGTAGTAGTAGTAGTAGTAGTAGTAGTAGTAGTAGTAGTAGTAGTAGTAGTAGTAGTAGAGTAGGCAAGTAGTAGTAGTAGTAGTAGTAGTAGTAGTAGTAGTAGTAGTGGTGGTAGTAGTAGTGGTAGTGGTGGTAGTAGGTGGTAGTAGTGGGTCTGTGGTAGTGGTAAAGTGGTATGGTATTGTAGTGGTATGGTATTGGTAGTGGTAGTGGGTAGGGTAGTAGTAAGTAGTAAGTAGTAATATGAAGTATATTAGTATTAGTAGTATAAAGTAGTAGGAAGAGTGGTAGTGGTAGTGGTAGTGGTAGTGGTATTGGGGTGGTGGTGGTAGTGGTAGTGGTAGTGGTAGCGGTAGTTTCAGTGGAAGTGGTAGTGGTAGTGGTAGTAGTGTAGTAGTAGTAGTAGTAGTAGTAGTAGTTTGTTTTTGTTAGTATAGTGTCGCAGTCGTAGTCATAGTACAAGTGGTAGTTAGTAGAAGGTAGTATTAGTGTAGTAGTAGTAGTAGTAGTAAGTAGTATAAGTGGTAGGAGTAGTAGTAGTAGTAGTAGTAGTGGTAGTAGCAGTAGTAGCAGTAGTTAGTAGTAGTAGTAGTAGTTCGTAGTAGTAGTAGTAGTAGTAGTAAAGTAGTAGTAGTAGTAGAGTAGAATTAGTAGAGAAACAGTAGTAGTAGTAGTAGTAGTAGTAGTAGTAGTAGTAGTAGTAGTAGTAGTAGTAGTAGTAGTAGTAGTAGTAGTAGTAGTAGTAGTAGTGGTGGTGGTGGTGGTGGTGGTGGTGGCGGTGAGTGAGGTAATGGTAGTGGAAGGAGCGGGAGGAGGCAGGAGGAGGAGGAGGAGGAGGAGGAGGAGAAGGAGATGGTGTCCTAGGAAAACAAGAACCCCACTCAGGATGTGGGGAAAAAACTATACCCCTGGGGAAGGTCCTCCTCCGCCTCCTCCTCCGCCCCCGCCTCCTCCCCCGCCTGGCCCGAGCAGTGCAGCGGGGATGGCGGCGACGTGCCGCCTGGGCCCCGTCGCGGTGCGCGCCGGCACTCTGTGCAAGGCCGACCAGGACGCGATCTGGCACGAGACGGGGTGCTGGCCGACGGCCCCCATCCTCCTCCTCCTCCTCTTCCTTCTCCTCCTCCTCGTTGGCTCAGGTTTAAAAATCCCCCCTCCCCTGTCCTCCGATGTATCGATTTGTTTTTTTCCGAGACGCGGTCCACGGACGTCCCGACGACTCCTCCAGGGCTGACGCTTCGTTCCGAGGTGTTGTTTTGACGGTCCTGGGGCCCGTCGAAGGCCCCCGGCGGCCGCAAACAGCTAAAAACGTTCGTCTCGATTTTGTCGAGACGTCGGAGGTCGGGGTCGGCGGCCCCCCTCAGGGTAAGTATTTTTCGCCTGAGGCGCGTTCGGGTCGGACGCGCCCCCGGGGTCCTCAATCCTCAATCCCTGCCCGGGGGAGAGCGCGGGCTAGCGCAGGGTCCGCGGCCTGTTTCCGGGGGTTGCCCCCCCCCCCCCCCTCCGAACAACAACAAAAAAAAAACGCGTCCGCGCAGGGATCCGTCGCTCAGTTTTTCGTTGATCCATCGCTTAATTCTTGACGCTTCGGGGAGGCCCCCTTGGGGCCGTCTCTGGTCGAAAAAAATAATACCCTGCCTCCGGCGGGCGCCGCGCCCCTCCCCTGCCCCTCCTCTCGTCCTTGCCCCCCTCTCCGGTTCGGAAGCGCGACCGGGACTCGGTCAGGAAGCTGATCGTCGAGGGCCCCGCGGACCGATTGCGGGACGGGCTCAGGCTGTCGCTCGAGATCATCGAGCGGACGGCCGCTGCAGAGGCCCTCGATGAGCTCGTGAAGGCCGATCAGTACGACGAGTGGGCGTCGTGGATCGCCCGACACCGAAAATTGCCGCGGGGTTCTGGATTATCGCCTGTCCTCCTCCTCATCCCCGTGGTCCGCGGGAAACGTAAGAATCCTCAACCCAGCTCGTGATTAGCAGTAGTTGCAGGTTCCCGTGTGCTTGCGCTGTAATTTCTCGATGACGGGCACTGTGGATTCCGCGAGCATCCGGTCCGATCCGAACCACCCCCCCGTGCTCCTCATCCTCCTTCCTCCTCGTCGTCGTCGTCGTCCTCCTCCTCCTCCTCCTCATCCTCCTCGGGCGAGAAATGCGCATTCGCGCCCGCATAAATGTGACCCCACCCTTGCGATTGGGCTTTAAAAACAGCGGCGCTTTGTAGCGCGCGCTGTTTGCCTCATCCCGTGCACGCCGATTGGCTGTTAGAAAGATGCTCTATCCCACTGAGTAGGATAGCTGCCGGGGCGGAAATTCGAGCAGTTATTCGTGGTTTCGTTGTCCTGCTTGGGTTTTGCATCCTAGTTGATTCATCCTGTGCGCTCCCATCTCCTCCCTCCAAACAAAAATGTAACCCCACCCCCTCCTCCGTCACCCACTCCCTCCTCCTCCCTCCCCCCTCTCCTGGCATTCCCGACGCGCCCTTCGGCTTCATCGGCAGGAATGCCAAAATGCCCTCTCCTGGCGCGAGCGTGAGCCGTTCGGGCCCGCCTCCAAGGGATCATCGGAGGCTTCTTCGGGCCTCTGTGGCCGCCTTGCAAAAATTAGGGCGGGTGTCATATGCAGTTCATATGCGCAACATATTGTGTTTTTATGTTGCCTATTTCTCGCCTGAGGAAGGAGGGGGGGGGAGGAGGGAGGAGGAGGGGGAGGGGGAGGAGGATCCCGCCAGGATGTTGGAGGCGGCCGGGGGGTCTGAACTGGTTGGGAACCCCGAAAATCGGTACAGAGGGGGGGATCAAGGCGAAATTCGCTCAAAATCTGCCCCCGGACCTCTCCCGGGGCCCATCCGACGCAGCTTTTCACCCCGGATCCGTTTTTGACGGCCCCGGGGCCCGAAAACGGGCCCCGGGGGCCGAAACGGGCGAAAAACCTCCCCGAACCAGTGCTGGGCCACCTCAGCCCCCCAGCCGGCTCCAACCAGGATGGAGTACGCTTCCTCGCTCGCGGACACGCGATGGGAGCGCATGGAGCAGCCGCCCGCCGAGGCCCGGGTCGGGCGAAAGGGAGGGTTTGGGAAAGGGGGGGTTACGAAATCTGCTGCATGCAGCTGGTTTCGGCCCCGCCGAGGGGCCCATTCCTCGATACGTGGGCGCCTCCGGCGCCGGGAGGCGCCGGGAAAATCAGCTACGTGAGCTGATTCGCTAACCCCCCCTTTGCTACCCCCCCCCTTTCGTCCGCCCCGAGAGGCCGGGGCCGAGCCGGAGGTCGACGAGGCGTCGAAGCCTGTTCCTGCTCCACCTCCTCCTATTCCTCGTCGCCTTCCTCTTCCGCCCCCTCCTTCCCTCAGGCGTGGTTTCGCGCGCGCCTTGGCGCCGGCGTCGCGGAGGTCCCGTTGGGTGCCAGCGCTGGCGGCGCATCTGACCCGCGGGGCGCGCCTCGAGCGCTCGATTTCGGGGCGCAGCTCGCGCGCTGGGTCCAGGGCGCTGGCCCACAGCCAGTCGTAGACGTGGCCGCGCCGCTCCACTTGCAGGATTTCTCCCGGGGGCTGTAGGCGCATAAAAAAAAACTCTTTTCCCCTTATCTTCACTCTCCCCTCCTGCCCCTCGGGGCGTCGGCTTTGGGCTCGCCCGGGCTGATTCCCAAACCATTCGATCGGACGTGTGCATTTTTCGGCCACGAGGTTCCTGGGGATTTTTTCTGCGTTTTCGGCCTCGGGAAGCCGCTTTCGGGCCCCGGGGGCGTCGGAAATCGATCCGGGGTGAAAAACTGCTTCGGATGGACCCCAGGAGGGGCCCCAGGACAGCTTATAAAAACAGCTTGTTTTATAACGTACTCCTGGGCCCTCTTCGGTTCCTCTTGGAGCCCCCTCTGGGGGCCTCTGGGAGCCCTCTAGGGGCCCTCTTGGACCCTTCCCAGGGCCCTCGGAGGGGCCCAGAGGCGCCCCAAAACGGGCCCAAGTGAGCCCCAGGACAGCTTATAAAAACAGCTTGTTTTATAACGTACTCCTGGGCCCTCTTCGGTTCCTCTTGGAGCCCCCTCTGGGGGCCTCTGGGAGCCCTCTAGGGGCCCTCTTGGACCCTTCCCAGGGCCCTCGGAGGGGCCCAGAGGCGCCCCAAGACGGGCCCAAGAGGGCCCCAGGACAGCTTATAAAAACAGCTTGTTTTATAACGTACTCCTGAGCCCTCTCGGGGGCCTCTTGGAGCCCCCTTGGGGGCCTCGGGTCGGCCTTGCGCAATCAAATGGAGGCCCCAAGAGGGGGCCCACGGAGCCCCAAGAAAGGGGCTCAATGAGCCCCCATGGGAGACTTAAAGAACCTCCGCGAGGGTCGAGAATCAAGGTTCGAGGGCCGATATTTTCGACATCTCGTGGCGTCCTCGTCGCCGCGGCTGGGCCCGCTTCGAAATCCGCGCAACACAGGTCGAGGGGGCGGACCTCCGAGGGAGGTGGATCGACGGCCGAGGGTCGAGAGAGCGCCAAGACGGCACTCTTCCGCCTCCTCCACCTCCTGCACTCCCCTCCCCATGGGGCCGCGCGCGAGCGAGCCTGGCGAGAGACCGGCGCGGGCGAGCCCGGCGCGGAAGGCCTCCCAAACACCCATGAAGTCATCCGAGGGATTTTCTCGCTCCGCCCCCCCCCCCTTCCTCCCCCTATCAACCTCCCCGCCCCAATATTGATCCTCGTCCTCCCCCTCCTGCTCTCCCGCTCGCCCTCTTCATCCACGGCCATTTGGGCGTTCAAGGTTGTGCGAGGGAGAGAGGGGGAGATTGCCATACGCACAGAAAGAAGCCGCCCGCTTTCTTTCGGCATACCGCTCCGCAGTCGCGATGGCGACGCTGAAGCGCCCCGCCGCCGTTGCAGGTCTCGCCGAGGAGGGCGCCCCCGCCAGGCCGGAGGGGGCTGCGTCCGCCGCCGCCGCCGAGCAGGCCCCTTCCCCGGAGGTTGCACTCAACGACGAGTCGTCTGCAGTCCAGCCCGCCGAGCAGATCGCGAAGAAATGCCAGACGCGCAAGGAGGCCATTCCCGAGACGGACAAGTTCCAAACCTTAAAGAAATACGACCCTACCAAGCCGGCTGTGAAACCCCAGTACAGGTGCTCGGACTGCCACAACGCGCGGGGCCGCGTCCTCACGCTCTGCAAATCCAACGAGGAGTTCGGCGACGGATTCGAGAAAATGACGCCCGACCAGCGCAGCAAGCTCATCGCGGACGCGAAGGGCTTGTTCAACGACCAGCTTTCGAAAGTCATCGAAGAGACGGTGACGGAGTACAAAACGCAGAGGGCCCTTCGCAACTTCTCTTCTGAAGGCGAGATGGTCGACGTCGACAAGTTGGACGACCACGAGAAGTTCAAGAACGACCCTGCCGCGAAGGCCCACATCCTCGAGCACGGGATCAAGAACCACTGCGAGCACAGGAACAAAGAACAAGTATGGGTTCCAACGCACTTCTTGAAGCTGAGCAAGGAGGAGGCCACCGGCAAGGAGTCCAAGCGCAAGATCTCTTGCGAGACGGATGTGAAAATCGAGCAACAGAGGAAGGGGCCCGGCAACAAAAAGAAGGCGACCGAGAACGGCGAGGGCGGTGGCGAACCGACTGGCGAGGGCGGCAGCGAGCCGGCACACCCGCAGGTTACTCCCGCCGTCTTCAAGCGCTTGGAGTCGGGGCTGCAGAAAATGGAGAGCTCCGTTCTGACTCTCACGACGAAGCTCGTGATGGCGCGGGCTCCAGAGAACGCGGACAGCATCCCGAAGAAGACTATGGAGGCCGCCGATAAGCTTCCCGCGGACTCGGAGGCGGACGTCCAGAAGCTCAAAGATTTCATTGCAGCCACGCGCGGCCCAAAGCAGGACATCAAGGACCTCCTCGAACACGTGGCTGAGGCGCTCAAGAAGAGCAAGGCGATTTGCGGCAAACTCGACGCCTTGATGGATGATGAAGATGAGATGGGCGCTTAGCTATGATCCCTACTTACAAATATCTTCCCCTAGGCTCCTCCCTTCGGTCGCTCGACACCACGGGCACGCTGTCCACCTGCGGGCTCGCGTTTTAGCAGCGTTGCCAGGAGCGAAGCAAAATCCTCATCATCCTCTCTCAACCTAACCCCATCCCTCCTGCATTTAAACGCCGTCGTCGCACTTGTCTTCGGCTCGCCGCGGCAAGAAAATGCGAATTTATTAGATTATCCTGCGCCTTCCCCCCCCCCTATTCCTCCTCGCATTTCCTCCCCACGCGCCTCCCCCAAAACATTCGCACCCAGATAAATGCGAGCCCATGCCCTCCGTCCTCGATGCCCCATCCCACCTTCGGGGGACGACCGGGCCACTTTCGGCCAAGAATTTCGAGGCGGATCCAGCCGCGACCACGAGGGGGGCCTGGGCGGTTTCCCCCGGGGCCGTAGCGGACCCGAGGAGCTTCCCCAGGGTCAGTTTTTCATCCTGGGTTCGTTTCTGGTGGCCCCGGGGCCCGAAAACGGGCCCCAGGGGCCGAAAACGACGAGAGACCCCCTCGAACCTCGAACCTCGAACCTCCACGAAAAATCCACGAATAAGTCGAGGAGGAGGGGTCCCCTAAGCCCTTCGGGGAAACCCTCCAGGGGGGCCCTGGATGCCACAAGGAATGCCCGTAGACGAGCGATAGATGAGCGATAGACGAGCGATAGACGAGCGATAGACGAGCGATAGACGAGCGATAGGACAAGGCGGTCGTCTATCGCTCGTCTATCGCTTGTCTATCGCTCGTCTATCGCTCGTCTATCGCTCGTCTATCGCCCATCTTCGCTGGCTCAATGCACCGTTCGCGGTTTTTTGGGCTCAAGTGTCCGACGAAGGCCGCGGTATGGATCTCACCGCGGAAGTTGGAAGAACACCTGGCCTGCCAGATTTCTCTCAATTCGCTGGGGATCTATCTCTCCCAAGGCGTTTGCGAGTTGCGTCCCCGTGCGCTGGCCTCTTAGGTTGTTCTCACGCTTTGCAATTTTTGAATGTTGGAGCAGACTCTATTAATGTTTTCGACGTGGAAGACAAATACTATACGTACCTTTGCAACCATCTGGCCAGCACCGGCATGGACCCGTCGGACATAAGACTACATCTTGGCCGTCCTGTGGGTGACGTCACGCAGGTCGATTTGCGCTCCTTAGAGCGACCGGTGGACGTTCTGGCGGTTGGGCCCCCGTGCCCACCTTGGTCAGCCCAAGGAAAGCACATGGGCAAGGGGGACATGCGCGCACAGGTATTCCATCGGATCCTCGATTGGGTGTTCTACATGGTGCACTGCTGTGGGCTTCTATGCGCCATCGTGGAGAACGTGCCTGGGATTAAAACTGTTCTGGCGGACGGCCGGGAGGCGCCGATCGATCAGTATGTCAGGCTCTTGGAGCAGCACGTGCCTGAGTTTACGTGGCGCGTTGAGACATTGAAGTTGGTGGACTATCTATGCCCTCAGAACCGCGTGAGGGTGTTTCTGGTGGGGCTAAGGAGAAACCTCGGAGACGTTCCTCGGCCATTGATGCCATTCGGCACCCGCCTTCTAGCAGAAGCACTAGCTTCCGGCTTGCCATGCATGTCACGCGCGTCCCTGACGGAGGCGCAACAACGAAATCTGAAGGCTTACGAGAATCGCATTCGCAGCCTGGTCGAGGAGGGCCGCGCGCCCCGCAACTCGACGGCAGTGGCGTCCTTTGACCGGGCAGAAGGGATGGGCTTCAATACCACGCTCTCGGTCGATGTTTCCCCGACGTTGACCTGCCGTTCCTTTTATTTCGCGGTCCTGTCGGTCGAAGACGTTGTCAGCGACACTCCCGATGAAAACCGCCGATTGTTTAGAAAACTGACCAGCCCAGAGCGCTTCGCTCTGCAGGGGTTCCCGCCTTCCACAGCTTTGCAGATCGATTCCAAGCTCGCAGTGTTCAGCACGGGGAACGCGTATCCCCCACCGCTGTTGTTGGCAGTTCTAGCACCACTCCTGAAGAGGATGGTCGGGACAGACGGATTTGATTTGGCAGCGTGGCCCCCGGCGAGCGCTCTCTCCTCCGCCGAACCGCTTGGCCTGCGTGCGTTTTCCAAAGCGATCCGTCGGCCTGGTAAAATCGTCGATCGGGGCAAGCGCCGCCTTTTTTTGGAGGCCAGGCAACGCAGTGCACGCAAGAAGCGGCGCAGGAGCAGCAGCAGCGCTTGACAAAAAAAACAACATCACCACCTCCATCATCGCGATGTCCATCGCCACCATCATCACCACCGTCGCCATCATCAGTACCGCCGTCATCTCCACTCGCAATAATTTAAACTTATACCCTTCAATTCAGGGGCTCTGTGCGGATTAGGGTGCTGCTGCTGATGATGCCAGCGTAAGCGCGCCAGCTCCCAGGACGGCCCAAAAGGGCCCCAAGACGGCCTCAAGAGGGGCCCACGAGGGGGAGCCCGAACCGAAAATCCGAGCCTTCCGCCCCAAGACGGCCCCAGGATACCCCAAGAGGCGCCCAAGATGCCCCAAGGGGCGCCCAAGAGGCACCCCAGAGGCCCCGAGAGGCCCCCGAGAGGCCCACAGGAGATCCCAAGAGGCCCCAAAACGCCCCCCAAGAGGTTTCGAAACTGCCTCCAAGAGGCCCCCGAGAAGCCCCCCACCCAAGAGATCCCAGCGAACACCGCGCGAGCCTCATGCCCGCAACCCGGGCGTGGTGGCGGGATATGCCGAAAGCACGTGGATGCTGAGACTTGTATTTGTCAGCTCGCAGGGAGGTTCGGTCCACGAACCGCGCGAGGGGTGCGCCGAGATGGGTAGAGGAGAGGAAGGGGGGATGAGGGGTCAGCACGGGCGAGCCCAGAGCCGAGGGGGGACGTCAAAGGGCTCCACGACACAAAGCCGCCATGCTAGGCCACCCCGGGGGGCGCGAAGATAATTTGCATTCGCGCACCATGATGGCCCGTGCCGGAGCAACCGCCCATCGCCGCGGGGGGCGGCGCGAGAGCTATAGATGGCGCGAAGATAACCACGAGTCGCACATCCCGGGGCGCGGCGAATCAGAAAGAGCCTCCCCGTCGAGGGATTAAGAAATGGACGTCCTTCCATCCGTAGCCATATCCCTCGATCTCGAGCGAGGGTGGCTAAATTGTGAGGAAGTATCAAGCGGGAGCCGCTGCTGCTGCTGTAAACCAAGGGGCCAGGAGCTCAGTTTGAACCCCGTGATTTTCCCTGCTAAGAAAAACCGGATGCGATCCCTGGGGAAGCACTTCAATTGAAGAAGCACAATTGTCACAGGAGGGGGATCAACAATAATTGTTCTTCAGTCGTGAGAGTTCAACAACAGTCCTAATCTGTCAGGGAGTCCTAAGCGTGAGCGCGACTCCTGGGTGCCTGGGTGTCGGGAGCGCGGCGCTTGAGTAAATTGCAAGAAGTTCCAACGCAAGGGCGCTATTCAGCAGTAAATTGCAGGCAAATCTCCAGCGAGAGCGCGACTGCAGAGCGCCGGGAGAATAAATTCTAAGGAAGTCCCAAGCGAGAGCGCGACTCCTGAATAAAACGCGAGGAAGTCTCGGGCGGGAGCGGGGTCCTGGCTAAATTGTGAGGAAGTCTCAGGCGGCCGCCCCTGCAGGGAATCGCCGACGAGACCGTGCCGCTCGCGGCCAGCCGGCGAACCGCCGGCCCGCTCGCCCCCTGACCGCCAGGGAGAAGGACGAGTTTCGCTCGCACGTTGCCACTGCGCACCGCGCGTGCACTTGTCTGCTGGAAAATATGGCAATCCTCCTCGTCCTACCGACGGGGCCACGACGCGCGTGGCGAGCGAGGGGCGCGCAGTTTCACCCGTTTTTCCTTCCTCCTCCCCCGCCTCCTCCTGCAAATCCTCCGCGGGGTCAGCACTGGGCTCGCCCGTGATCCCCCTCCTCCTTTTCCCCCTCCTATATACATTCCGATCGTTTTCGGTTTTTCGCCGCTTTCGGTCCCCGGGGGCCGTTTTCGGGCCCCGGGGCCCTCACAAACGGACCTGGGTGCAAAATTGCGTCGGATGGACCCCCGGAGGTGTCCGGGGACGGACTTTGAGCCGAGTTGCATTATACTTTTTCAGCAAGGTCTCAACTTATAAGCGTAGTCTCAGATTCGGGCCTTCTCCGTGGAATTTCTTGATCGGAGTCCCCCGCATAAAGATGTTTTAGGGTGAGCTGGAGCAGCGGGGCGCAACAGTAGTTAGACACTGAAGTACTGGGATACCCTCCTCGCTCTGGCGGGGCCTCCCATGGAGGGGTGGGAGGGGCGCGAAACCTGTGGAATATGATGGTATTGCGATGCCCTCCTTGCTCTGGCGGGGCCTCCCAGGAGGGGTGAAAGGGGCGCGAAAGCTGAAATAAAATTGCATTGCGATACCCTCCTCGCTTTGGCGGGGAATCCCAGGAGGGGTGGGAGACGCGCAACTTATGAGTAGTGGTAGTAGTAGTAGTAGTAGTAGTAGTAGTAGTAGTAGTAGTAGTAGTAGTAGTAGTAGTAGTAGTGGTAGTAGTAGT
>CAUYUJ010018879.1:116436-191436 GCA_963575745.1 Prorocentrum cordatum | reverse complement strand
CAGCTCGGCGCGCTCCGCCGCCCGCCCGGGCGGCGATGGCCTCGCTGGCTCCGCCCCGTTGCCCCGCGGGCCCCGGGCCCGCCCGCCGGGGGCCACGGCTCGGCGGTCGCGTTGGCGTGGGCGCCTGACGCCGGGACGGCGCTGGCCATCGCCCGGGGCGGCCCCCAAACGGTGCGGTGACCACACCGTGCGGTGAGTCGGTGGGGATTCGGGGTCACCGCACGGTTTTGGGACTCGGGTCGTTCTCCGAGGACGTCTCGTGCGACAGGGGCCTCCAGGGTCCCAAAACCGTGCGTTGACGGACCGTGCGGTGAGGTCTCTCAGGGTTCCGAGGTCACCGCACGGTTTGTCACCGCACCGTTTCGGGACTCCAAAGGGGTCCTCGCAGAGGGGGGCTCTCCCCAGGGTGGGGCCAGGGAGAACATCCAGGCTGCCACTCGCTCTTCTTCCAGCTCCTACCCTCTCTCTCTCTCTCTCGAGGGGCGCCCTGCTGCTCGCGTCGTCGCGCGCGGCGTTCGCGGCCCTGTCCGGCGTCGTTCCATCTCACGTCACGGTGACCATTCGTGCAAGTTTGGTTGATGTTGCGTTGACCCAGCTGGATGCTCACACCTCTTTCTTGTACGGACCGTCTGGAACGATGTGTTCCTTCAGCCTCGTCTGTGACCCTACCCCACCTTTTGCATCCCCCCGATTCGTTCAAGGACGCATTTTCCGCACGCCCGAGCTGGGACCCATGCCGCCTTGTCGGGATGTTGCCGTCGCGTGGTGCGCTATGGTGTTCGGTTGTTTCGTTTTCCGTCCTCCCAGTTTGCTTTCTCTCCTACTCAGCGTCCTCCTGCGCACAACTCCCCGTCATTGTCAGCCTGATTCCTTTTCTCCCCTGCCGCTGATCAGCCTCTTCCTCGTCCTTGTCCTCCTCGTCCACTTCCTGCTCGTCGTCGTCGTCGTCCTCGTCCTCCTTCTCGTCGTCGTCGTCCCGTCTCCTCGTCCTCGCCTCCGTCATCCTTCTTGTCGTCGTCGTTCGTCCTCCACTTTCTCCTATTCCTCCTCCCTGCATCCTCTTTTGTCGTCGTCTTTCCCGTCTGCCCAGGACCACGCCCTGAGCCGACAGATCTCTGCCTGCCTAACTCAGCTGAGCAACAAGGTTAAGGCGGCGCCCAGATAGGCAGCATTTTGCGCTGTTGTTCTATCCTGCTCCCCTGCCTTGTTCCTCGTTTCCCACTCCTACCTCGTGTTTTTTGTTCAGGCGTCTCCTCTATTCTACCAGTTCCAAATCTCCTTCCTCCACCTTGCCCCCGTTATTTTTATCCTCATCCCCCACCATCCTCTGCCCTCCCTCCTCCCTCCTCCCTTTCTCCTCCCTGTCAAATATTGGTTGTCGTGTGTCAGACTTTGAAGATGCGGCCTGCTATTGGCCAACTAACGGAGTTAACGTTTCGCAGTTGCCCACATTCCAGTACTTCTCTGACGGCTGCCTCATCCCCCAAAGCACGTGGGGCGTGGGTACCCTTTCAAGCATGTAGCATGCTCAGTAATCCCTTTCAGGATCGACCCCCGGACCCTTCACCTCCCTCCTCTTCTCCTCCCTCCCATCTCTCTGCTGCGCTGCCCCTCACCCTGCCACTCCTTCTCCTCGCTCTCCTCCTCCTCCTCCTCCTCCTCCTCCTCCTCCTCCTCCCTCCCTCCCCCTCCCTCCCTCCCCTCCTCCCTCCCTCCCTCCCTCCCTCCCACCCTCCTCCCTCCCTCCCTCCCGCCGCATCCTCCTTGCCTGCCCTCGCCTCCCCCGCCCCGCCCCCTCCCTTCCTCCCCCATCGCCGGGTCTCCATGCAGTAAGTAGCCTTTGCTCGTCCTGTCGGCTGTCCTTCGCTTTTCCGGTCTGGAAGCGAGGCGGCGCCAGCACTGGCGGGGCGCTGCCCGCACGCCGGCTCGGGCTGGGAAGAAACAGGGGCCGAGATCGAAGACGGCGACCTGCAGAGGAGTTCGACGATGACGAGGAGGGAGGCGGACGATGTGGGCGAGGATGAGGACATGACCAGCACGATGATGACGATACGAGTGGTGACGACGACGAGGGACGAGGACGAGGAGGAGGAGGACGATGACGAGGAGGGACGCGGACGATTTGGAGGAGGATGATGAAAGGACGAGCTTAGTTATGACGATACAAATGATGACGAGAACGAGGCATAAGGACGAGGAGGAGGCATAAGGACGGGGAAGAGGAAAAGGAGGAGGAGGAGAAGAATGACGAGAATGACGAGGATGACGAGGACGAGGAGGAGTCTAACGTGGAAGTTTAGGAGGAGAAGGAGCATAGGGAGCGATGAGTGATGGGGGGTGCGCGGAGGAGGAGGTTGGAGAGAGGTACTGGGCCCGTCCGCGCCAGTTCTGAAGTCCTGCCTCTCCCTTTGCCCCCTTCCCATTGCACCGATGGTTCCCTATCCTTATGGGGCCCAACCTGCTTTAGCCTTGTTCACCAGAAAGAACTTCGATACATTCGAATGTATTTCGGGGATGTGGTCCTTAAGTGCGATGGGAACAACATAACTCGATCCGCGGTCGCGTGCCACTTGAAGGAGCAGGATGAGGACGGAGACGAACAGCAGCAGCAGCAGCAGCAGCAGCAGCAGTGTCCAGAGCGGAAGGAGTGGGAGGAGGGAGGAGCAGGAACACCACGGGAAGGCGGAGGAGGAGGAACGAAGGGGGCGGCAACGCTGAGGAATGATTCGCACTCAGTCCATGCCTGGGCGAGAGCGCCAGTCTGAACCACGGGATCGCCGATCCAGAAATGAGGCCAACGTTGCAGCGGGAGCACCGTTGTTCTGAAGCGCAGATCAATCGGATTATGCCATCAAAGACATTCGGCACCCACGTTTGTCCAATTCTGTGGGTACGCAGCAATACGCAGAAGAGGGTGGGACATCTTCCGGACAGAGTCAGGTGAGATATGAGCGTAGTACACCTTAGGCGATGCTTAAGAAAACTTACATTTTCGGCCAGAGTCTCGATTATTCTTAATGTTTCAATGTAAATCCCATGATTTTACTAGAAATGTTGGGTTTCTGAGACTATGAATTTCTTAACCCATGATTTCTTAAGCATTTCGCAGGGTGTAGTACTCATGAGTTTAGATTTTTGAGGGAGGGTGGGCGGGTGTTGGGCGGAGGATCATGAGGAGGAGGGGAGGAGGAGGAGGAGGAGGAGGAGGAGGAGGAGGAGGAGGAGGAGGGTGATGACCGGTGTGAAGCCAAGACGCATCCACGCCGTAACAGTAATCCCTTCCTCCACGTCCTCTAGTTTTTGGGCCCCTACAAGTTTTTCACTTCGCCGGAAGTGGGCATTTAGGAGACAACCGTCTGAGAAGCCTCAATCGCACCAAGGCATCATACCTGGGACAACAACGCCGTGATACCGTGACTTGAGGTTGCCTCGTCCCGTTTCGCTTGAGACATCGTCGCTACGCTTGGCTTGAAGATGCCGCCCGCGAGGTGATCTGGTCAGTTTGGCCTGAGACGTCCCCGCAATTCTTCGCAAATAGATGCTGCGTGCGAGGGGGTCCAGGCAGTTTCGCATGAGACGCCTCCGCAACCGTGGAGGAGTGCGAAGCGAAGGAGGACTGGGAGGAGGAGTGGGAGGAGGACAAGTAGCAGGATGACTGAGGACGAGGGGGAGGACGGATAACGTGCTCGTATTCCTGTCAGGCAAGTGTTCTAGTTTTCAATACTCTCGGGACACTTCTCATCGCCAGGGCGAGACGCGGTTCGGTCGTGCCTGGTGATGCAGCCTGGTGCTCTGCTGACGAAGGGTGTGCCACAGGCCCGTTCGCGCCCACAGTGTGGGGATGTCCCGAACGGCCCGTTTGTTTTACGTGGTGGAGGTGTGTTTCGGAGCCGTACGGCCCTTGCTGGCCACTTCTGATGGCTTTGGGAGCTGTTTTGGGCCCCATCCAGGGCTTGCCTTGTCTGGCGGGGGGGGCAGTGCACCTGAGCCCGGGTGCCCAGGTCGCCCGGGACAGCTCTGGGCGACCCCGACAACCCCAGCGGCGGTGCTGAGGAGGTGCCGGGGAGAGGTTGCCCTCAAAGGAGCTGAGTGCGCCCCAAGGCCCATCCTGGGAACCTCGGGCTCCGAGATGCCCTGACTTGATGTGCTCTAGCTCGCTTCTCTTGAGACGTTCTCGCAATTCTGGATTCAAATATGTGGTTCGGGAGGTACTCAGGCACGTTTTGCTTGAGACATCCTCAGAGCCCCCAGGCTTCGAGATGCCCTGAGTGGAGGTGCTCTGGCCCGTCTCGCTTGAGACTTGTCTCGGAAGCCCAGGCTTCGAGGTGCCCTGAATGGAGGTGCTCTGGCCCGTTTCTTTTGAGACGTCCTCACCACTCTGGGTACCAAGATGTGGTTCGCGAGGTACTCAGGCACGTTTCGCCTGAGAAATCATCGGAATCCCTAGCTCTGACCTTTTAGCCTTTGGTGTCCCCGCATGTCTGGGTTGAAGTTGCGGTTCGCGAGGTGCTGAGGCCCGTTTCGCTTGAGACATCTTCGGAACCCCAGGCTCCGAGGTGCCTTGGCTTGAGGTTCTCTGTCCGCTTTGGAGCACATGTTCGGTTTGTCGACTTGATCTCGACGTTTCGAGCAGCTGCAGAGGTTTTATGTAGACGAACAGGCTCAGCAGCATCATAAGCTTTCGTTAACATTGTCCGAAAGCCTGAGATCGGTTTTCGTCTCGAGCTATACTCGGATAACTGTTCGTACTTTGCAATTTCTGTTTGGCAGATGCTTCGTTTTTCGACTGAATCTCGATATTCAGAGCAGCTACAGGGGTTGCTTGCGTACCAGTAGCTTCAGTATATTCGAAAGCATCAGTCTAGAGGCCGAGATCGGTTTGCTCCTCGAGGCTTGGCCCAAACACTATTCGCACGACAAAGGAATGATCATATAACCTGTGTTTGTTGTCGAGCAGGTTGGCAGAACAAACTGGGAAGCACAGGCCATCGCCAAGGTTCAAACATATTCCTCTCGCATCTGAAGGTAAAATAATCAAATGGAACGCCTGAGCAGTCGAACATTGTGTAGAACTCTAGAAAGTGTAGCAAACACTAGAGATTATGTTTTAAGTTTCTCCATTGTAGAGTAGGCGGCTGCGGCTGCGGCTACGGCTGGGCTTGAGACATCGTCGCAACTAACACCTTTGGGCTCCAAGATGCGGCTCGCGAGGTGCTCTGGCCCGTTTCGCCGGAGACATCTTGGGTTCCAAGATGTGGTTCGCGATGTATTGAGACCTGTTTTGCCTGAGACATCCTCCGACCCCAGGGCCACTGCGAGATGCCCAGAATTGGGGTGCTCTGGCCCGTTTCACTTGAGGCGTTTTCACCATTCTCGGTCTCAAGACGTGGTCCGCGACGTGCTCAGGCCCGTTTCGCCTGAGACATCCTCGGGATCCCCAGCTTCGAGATGCCCTGACTTGTACGGGTGTAAGTGCGCCACGATTGAAGGCGGCATTGTTGGAGTTGTTAGTGGGGATGCCCCCGGTGCCGGGGGAAGTTGGGTACCATACCACCCCCTGGATTAAAATGTGGTGATCGGCACTATGGCACGGAACAACCCCTGGGTCTTCGCCAATCGGACAAAAAATCAAGCTTCGACCTTCGATCGATCCCGAGTAACTCCCAGACAGAGTCGTGACCCGAACGGAGGAATTGCGACGCAGGGGTGGACGAGACGCGCGGTTGTTAGGACAGCTCGAACGAAATCACCACTCTCTGGCGGCGTGAAAAGCGGTCGGAAAATATTATGCGAGGAATATTCAGGAGATATTGCCGTTCTCGAGCGGCATAAAGATGGATATGATTTTTTGTTCTGCGGAAGTCCCACGCAAAATCGCCACTTTCACATGCCGCGGCAAATTTCCAGATCGCCCTGGAAGGCGATCTGATGATTTTGTTTCGGAAGTCTCAGGCGGAGTCACATTTTCAGACGGTGACCCCGCTTGGCCGTTATAGTTTTAAAAGGGGGTGAGAGATGCATTTGGGATTCCGGACTCGGTTCCGAATCCAACATTGTCCCGGGGCCTTGGGGCCTAACGGGAGGCCAACCGTGTCTTCTTCGATCCCCGCGGTCTCCATTTTTTAATCCAGCGGGTTGACCGCCGCCAGAGCGTTGAATCACGTTTCTTTTGCATGTTATGTCCATGCTTCGCACTGGCACGCGCGTCGGAACGCTGGAGACTGTCCACGCCGAGCGTTTTTTGTAATGACCGCCACCAACGCGCTGAATCACGTCTCTTTTTTACATGTTTTGCCCACGCTCAATACTAGCGCACGCGTCGGAACCGGGGCGCTGGAGACTACCCACGCCGAGCGTTTTCTGTAACCACCCCCTCGATTAAAAAGTGGTGATCGGCACTATGGCACGAAACAACTCCTGGGCCTTCGCCAATCGGAAAAAAATCAAGCTTCGACCTTCGATCGATCCCAAGTACCTCCCAGCCAGAGTCGTGACCCGAACGGGGGAATTGCGACGCAGGGGTGGGCGAGACGCGCGGTTGTTAGGCCAGCCCGAACGAAATCGCCATTCTCTGGCGGCGTGAAAAGCGGTCGGAAAATATTATGCGAGGAATATTCAGGCGATATTGCCGCTCTCGAGCGGCATGAAGATGGATATGATTTTTGTTCTGCGGAAGTCTCAGGCAAAATCGCCACTTTCACATGCCGCGGCAAATTTCCAGATCGCCCTGGAAGGCGATCCGATGATTTTGTTGCGGAAGTCTCAGGCGGAATCGCATTTTCAGACGCTGACCCCGCTTGGCCGTTATAGTATTTAAAAGGGGGTGAGAGATGCGTTTGGGATTCCCGACTCGGCCCCGAATCCAACATTGTCCCGGGGCCCCGTGGCCCAACGGGAGGCCAACCGTGCCTTCCTTGATCCCCGCGGCCTCCATTTTTTAATCCAGCGGGGTGTAGCAAGTGACGGAACAGACGAGAAGTCGCCATATCTGTGGTAAGAGAAGCGCCCCAGTCTGGCAGAATCCCGCTCCGTCCAGCTTGATTTGGCGCAGTGCCGCGTGCTGCGATTGAATACCGAGCCGGGTTCGGGCACGACGCTGGCTCAGTGGCATCCCCAACGCATGAACAAGAAGGGTCTGAGCGTGATCGGACTCCCTTGATACCGGCGCACGGCTGTGCGCTCGCCATTTGGCTTTCGATGTGTTCCGCTGGAGCCCCAATCGCTTCGGACGGTCGAGGAGCGCAGCGAACCGCAGAAGCACACGATGCTCGGGACTCCGCACGGAGCTCGTGGGTCGTCACTGGGCGCCCCGCCCTCCAGCGC
The DNA here is from genome assembly GCA_963575745.1 of Prorocentrum cordatum. NCBI lineage: Eukaryota > Dinophyceae > Prorocentrales > Prorocentraceae > Prorocentrum > Prorocentrum cordatum. The sequence continues at coordinate 184,113 of CAUYUJ010018879.1, read as the reverse complement.
GCAAGGGCCGGGGGGCTTCGGCGCTGGAGGTGCCGGCGGGGTGGCCCAGGAGCCGATGCAAGAATTACCAGCCTCGAACGTATCCCTATCCCTGAGATTGGCACGCCAAAAAAGGCGATGACAATCTCAGGGATTCGCCCTCAAAAAATCAGGGAATCCCCAAGATTGGCATCGTGATGAGGAGGTGCCCAGCCAGCCTCGAACGTATCCCTCTCCCTGAGATTGGCACGCCAAAAGGCGATGACAATCTCAGGGATTCGCCCTCAAAAAATAAAGGGAGTCCCCAAGATTGGCATCGTGGTGAGGAGGTGCCCAGCATAGGGATCGGGCCGGGCGAAAGGGGGGGATTGGGAAACGGGGGGTTACGGAATTTGCTGCATGCAGCTGGTTTCGGCCTCACCGATGGGCCCATCCTCGATACATGGGCGCCTCCCGGCGCCGGGAGGCGCCGGGAAAATCAGCTACGTGAGCTGATTCTCAAACCCCCCCTTTGCTATCCCCCCCTTTCGCCCGACCCGAAGGGATAGGGATATGTTCCAGGCTGGTAAGAGAATTCTGTGCGGAGCTCCGACAGCTCAGGCTCATGCCGCTTGTCAGGAGAGGAAAAACACACACAGGCACCACTAGTCGTCGACTCCCCAGAACATATATGGGAAGACATGGGAAGTGGGGGGGAAGACACAAAAACGACCCAAATATGGGAAACTAGGGGGGGTCTTTTTGTTTGTGTGTATGTCTTTGTGTGTGTCCCAGGGCCCCTTCAGCTTGTTGTTTCCCCAGGTGCGCAGCAGCAGCAGCAGCGTTCCCGGCCCGTGGGCCACAGGCGCGCGCAGAGCTCCCGGGCGGTGCTTCCTGGGCTTGTGGGCATCGCCCGGGCAGTTCCGACAGTCGACCCGCACAGCATAAGGATGCAGCGACGTTCCAGGCTTACCCTTGCAGTAACTGTCGCGAGACTGTCGACGAATGCTCGCCCGATGTTATCCTCCTCCTGGCTTCGCCGTAGAGAAGAGAAGGAACCCTGACCGCTGCCCTGCGGCTGGTACGGTCAACCCGCACGGTACGGACGAGCGGCCTTCTAGGGTTACCCTTGCATCCTTTCCCTTGCATCCCCCCATCCATCCCTGAATATCCGAGATTCTCGATTTGTCCTCATCCGATGTTATCCTCGTCCTTTTTTCGTCTTAGAGCAGCAGGAATCCTGACCGCTGCCCTGCGGCTGGTTCAGTTGACCCGCACGGTGCGGACGCGCGGCCTTCCGAGGTGACCCGTGCAGCCTTCCCGCTCGGCCCCTCCCTGGCCGCTTTCGCGGGGCGCGCCCCGCTCGCAACGTATAGGCATGGCCATCCAAGGCCCTTGCATCCTCCTCCTCCTCCTCCTCCTCCTCCTCCTCCTCCTCCTCCTCCTCCTCCTCCTCCCTCCTCCTCCTCCTCCTCCTCCTCCACTCCTCCTCTCCTCCTCCTCCCCTCCCCCTCCTCCTCCTCCTCCGCCTCGTCCTCCCCCTCCCCCTCCCCCTCCTCCTCCTCCTCCTCCTCCTCCTCCTCCTCCTCCTCCTCCTCCTCCTACTCTCAAGTGGGGAAAAAAACAGCCGGACCCGACAATTGGCGTTTACTGAGCAGTCCTGCCCTGTTCGCTTCCTCCTGTGGGCGCGCTTACTACAACGGCTTCGCGCATCGGGGCGATTCTTCTGGGGGAGGACCCCCTGCCCTCGCTTATCGTGCGCCCTTGTTCTACGGGTGGACTGCAGGCTGGTGCGTCCTGGGCTTCAGTCTGGCACGTCCCTCTACAGGAGGAACAAAATTCAAAAGTAGCCAAAACATACCCAGGGGATTTGTTTGGTTTGCTTATGTTGGTGTATTTTGACTAGTTCTTGGCTGTGCTGTTATTTTGACGAACCAACAACACACACACACACACACACCCATAGGGGGGTCGGAAAGGGCTATGGGTGCGTGTTGTCGGATGGGGGCCCCCGCTCGAACGGGAGCGTTCCCCAGGGTCCGACAACCCGCATAGCCAGTCCTCCTCCCAACGACCCCCGTATGGGTATGGGTGTGTGTGTTGTTCGTTCGGAGGCCCGCCTGTAGGAGGACAGGCCCGACCGGATCCTGGGCTCGTGGGCAGCTCCCGGGCAGCCACCGCGCCCCGCGGCCGCCCGCCTGCCCCCCAGAGAGGCTCGGCGACCGCGCCCCCGGAGGCTCGGAGCCATGCGGGCCGCGTAGGCGCGCGCGCGGGGGGCCCTGGACACGACAGGGCCGGTTTTTTACCGGTTCCGTTCTGCCGTTTTCTTGCCGGTTCCGACGCTGTTTTTTCACGGGTTACGTCGCCGTTTTTTTGGCCAGTTCCGGCTCCGGTTCCAAGCCTGGAGCCGTTCTTTTGCCGTTTCCGGCCGCCGTTTTTTTGCCGTTTCCAGTTTCAAGGGACATGTTTTGGGGAAACGGGGAAAAAAACCGCCTTGCCGTTTCCGGGGCCCACAAAGGGTGGGGGCCGCGCGCCCTCCCGCGGCCGCTCGGCGCCGCGGGCAGCCGCGCGCCATGGCGGAGCCAGATGGCGCGGGCGGGGGATGCCTGCCCTGCCGGGGGGTCCGCTCGGACGTGTGTCTTTTTCCTTCGGCGAGGGCCATCGAGGAGCATCCTTGATCACTTGGCGAAAAAAACACGCACGAAACCGAACAAAAAACAGGGAATGGACGTCCGAGCGATGGCGAGTGCGGGGGGTCCGCTCTGTAAGGGATGCATCCTCGTTCTGGCCGGCGCCTCCTGCGGGAGGACGCTCTCCCTGCGTTCGAGTCATCCTCGAGATGGTGGGCGGGGGATGCTTGCCCTGCGGGGGGTCCGCTCTGGAGAGGATGCATCCTCGTTCTGGCCGGCTAACCTGCGGGAGGGGACGTTCTCCCTGCGTTCTATAGTCATCCTCGAGAGAGCGGGCGGGGGATGCTTGCCCTGCGGGGGGTCCGAGCAAATGGGCCAGGCGATCGCAAGCACGGATCAGGGGGGCTTGGGTAATCGACGGGTGCCGTTCCCGCGGGAGATGGCGCGGGCGGGGGATGCTTGCCCTCAGGGGGGTCCGCTTTTGGACAGGATGAATCTTCGTTCTAGCCAACCCCCCTCCCTCATCGCTGCCCCTGGCCCCGCGTTCTGGCCAACCCCCTCCCTCATCGCTGCCCCTCGTTCTAGCGCAGTCCGATTCTCCCCCCTTCGCCACCTTCCCCTCCTGCCTCCTCATGGCAGCCCGCACTGCGAGCAGTCGTGCTGCGGTGGACGCCGCCATGCCCCCTCCAGCCCGGCCTGTGCCGGGCGGGAGAGCGGGCGGGGGATGCCTGCCCTGTGGGAGGTCCGAGCAGATTGGCCAGGCGATCGCAAGCACGGATCAGGGGGGTCCCCGTGGGAGATCGCGGATTTCCGCCGCCGAGCGAGGCGGCACCGGCCGCATCTTGGGGAGCTGCGCGCCAAATCCATGGGTCGCTAATCCATGTTTGCACCCCCTGGACCGATGGGTCGGAGGTTCGCGCCACGTCGCCGATGCATCGCCGATGCGGCTCGACGTGGGGTCCTATTTGTTTCGAGTCGACGTCGCCGATGCATCGCCGGGGTCTACGATGCATCGCGGGTTCGTCACAGATGCATCGCCGATGTGTCGGCGATGCGGCGCGATCCTCCTACCCCATTCACTCGGACCCCATCTAGCAGGCCTCAGGGGGGGACGCTTTCCCTACAGTGGGGGCGCGCATCAAGAAACCATCTGCTATTCGTCTGTGTATCCTTGGCTTTTGCGCTCCACGCGCTGCGCGGTGACTTCTCGCAGCCGTTGAAGAAGCTGGTGCGTTCAGGGTGCTCCGGGTTTTCTCTAAGATGCATTTCGCGCGCGTGTTTTCAGGGTTGGGTTTCTTGCGATGGTTTCTTGCGGACGCGCCCGCGCTGTACCTGCGTACCTCTAGGCCTTCCGGATGGGGTCTGAGTACATGGGGTCGGAGGATCGCTCTGCATCGCCGAGGCATCGACGATGCGACCCGAAGCGGAGCCTGATTTCCGCCACACCGACGGCGCCGATGCATCGCCGACGTTGCCGATGCATCGGCGGTGCGGCGCGATCCTCGGACCCCATCTACTCCGACCCCATCTAAACATTCCCTGCCCCATGACTGACCTCTTCGCCCTCCCGCCTGGCAGAGGCCGGGCTAGAGGGGCATGGCGGCGTCCAACGCAGCACCATTGCCCGCAGTGCCGGTTGCTAGGAGGAGGCAGGAGGAGATGGAGGACAAGGGGGAGGATCGGATTTGGCCAGATTCCTTTCCCAAGCGATCCAGAACCCTCTGAGGCATGTCCCTCTACAGGAGGAACATTCAAGAATAGTTCAATACTCAGGTTATGATGTTTCGTTATCGTTTGGCTATCTTTGATTCTGTTTTGACTAACTATGTTTCAATGCTCTTCCAAGATCCGCCTCTAGGAGGACATGCCCAACTGGAGGTGCAGACGCTGGGGGGGCATAAGCTTTCGGAGGTCCGCGCGGACCCCCCCCTGGCGCGCGTAGCGCGCAGGGGGCGGCGCCGGACGCGTCGCCAAGGGGTTCCAGCGCAGTTTCAAGATATCCCCGCGGAGTTTCGAAATGCTGTGTTCATGTCGTTTTGTGTTCTTCTTCGGCGCCTCCGCCATCTGCGTACCTTCGTGCTCCCCACGGAGAGGCGCCCGCCGCCGCTGGGTGCCGGCAGGCAGCCCTCCTCGGGGCCCGAGCCCTGCAGGAGCGGGGGCCCCGCGCTCCAGGGGTTGGCCACCCGAGGTTGGGGCGCTTGCGAGCCCTCCCGTCCTGCCTTGCCTCGACCTGCACCTTCCGCACCTTCCGCGCGGCAGGTCCCGCGCTGCCGCGGCCGCGGCCGCGGCCGCTGCCGAGGTCGCAGCGGCGGCCGAGGCGGCCGGCGCGGCCGCATCGCGGCGGCACCTGCCGCGCGGAGGGCGCAGGTCGAGGGGCACACATGCTTCTCGCCGGCTGCTCGCCCTCTCGCTCCCCTCCCCTCCCCTCCCCTCCCCTCGCTCATTCGAGGGCCGAGGCCTCTGGGCTCTCCAGGGGGGCCTCTTCCTCCTCCTCCTCCTCCTCCTCCTCCTCCTCCTCCTTTTCCTCCTCCTCCTCCTCCTCTCCTCCTCCTCCTCCTCCCTCCTCCTCCTCCTCCTCCTCTCCTCCTCCTCCCTCCTCCTCCTCCTCCTCCTCCTCCTCCTCCTCCTCCTCCCTCCTCCCTCCTCCTCCTCCTCCTCCTCCTCCTCCTCCTCCTCCTCCTCCTTCTCCTCCTCCTCCTCCTCCTCCTCCTCCTCCTCCTCCTCCTCCTCCTCCTTCCTCCTCCCTCCTCCCTCCTCCTCCTTCCTCCTCCTCCTCCTCCTCCTCCTCCTCTCTCCTCCTCCTCCTCCTCCTCCTCCTCCTCCCTCCTCCCTCCTCCTCCTCCTCCTCCTCCTCCTCCTCCTCCTCCTCCTCCTCCTCCTCCTCCTCCTCCTCCTCCTCCTCCTCCTCCTCCTCCCTTCCCTCCTCGTCCTCCTCCGCCTCCTCCCCCCGAGAGCGGGGGGCGAGGCGGCGGCGACGCCGCGAGGCAGCAGAGCCAGGTGGCCCAGGAGCTGGAGGCTCGGGGCCCTCGCGTGCGGGCGGTGGGAGGCGCGCTCGGTGGGCTCCGGGCCCTCGCGGGTTCGGGGCCCTCGCGGTGGGCTTCGGAGGAGGAGAAGGCCTGTTCCGACCGCTGCCTCAGGGGGGCGCAGGGTGACAGGAACAAACACATTCAGAGGTCCGCTAGGACTTCTCGGATTTGCACTGGAGCCCCCTGGCGGCGCCTCCGGCGCTGCCCCTGGGAGGGGGTCTGGCGCCGATCCGAGAAATCCGCGCGGACCTCAGAGTTTTTATGGTTATGCCATTTTCGGTTCCCATAGAGAAGGCACTTTCCGACCGCTGCCTGCGGCTGGCACAGTGGACACTCATGCCAAGAAGCACCCTGCTTGCCTCCAGGGTGCCCTGGGTTTCTTGGGAATCGATGGATTTGCTATAGAAAGCGCGACGTTCCCACACCAAATATCACTGGGCATCCTGTCGTCTCAGGCTTGAGTTTCTTGTAGAAGGTTTCTTGTGGTCTGGCCTCCACTGCACAGACAACCCGCATGGTAAGGATGAGCGACTTCATGCTATCATTGCATCCTTGCGGACCGGGCAAGGTCGAGGACAAATCCGTTCCAGAGCGTTCCAGAACACTCTAACCGCGTTCCGGAACGCTCTGAGAAGGCCGCGGCGCCCGAGACATCTTTCAGAGGCGCTGAATATCCGAGATTCTCGATTTGTCCTCATCCGATGTTATCCTCGTCCTGTTTTCGTCTTCGAGGATAAGGAACCCTGACCGCTTCGCTGGTATAGTCAACCCGCATGGTACGGACGAGCGGCTTTCTAAGGTTACCCTTGCATCCTTCCTCTTGCGGCCCATCCGTGGCTGCTTTCGCTGGTCGCGCCCCACTCGAAATGGGTCGACATGGCTCGAAGAAGAAAAAACGCCATGAACATATACCTGTGGCGCTCCGCGCGGATTCCTTGGATCCGCGCTCGGCTCCCCCTCGGCGGCACCTCTGGCGCCGCCCCTGGCGCGCTCCGAGCGCCAGGAAGGGGGGGCCCAGCGCAGATGCAAGAAGTCCGCACGGGGCGCCAAACGTTGATGTTTATGTTTCTTGCTTTCTCTTCGAATGGCCCTCCAAGGCCCATGCATCCTTGCCTTGCCCCCTTGCTGTGCGGGTGGGCCTCACGTGGAGGCAGGGCCCGGGCGGCAGCAAGCCCAGGGCGCTGGCTGCACGGGGCCTGCCTCGCGCTGCCGGGGAGGCAGACGCGGAGAAGGGCCCATCGGCTACCCTTCAGCCGGGCGTGTCCCTTCCCAGGACGATTTTCCGATCTTCTTGTTAGCCATACCTGTTTTCTGTTTCTCTTTTTGTTCATCCACAATCCGCCTGTTAGGGGGGCACGCCCGACCCACGGCTACCCTTGCCTCGTTTTCGCCTCTCCGGGGCCTCCTGCGAGGCCACTGCCGTCACCGCGGGATTCACTTCGAATTTCGGGTCAATGCACACCCTGGGAGGGCAAGAGGAAAGATTCGCTGCCATTCCAGAGGGCCGAGCACAGGTTCCGCGTGGACGAGCATGCGCGAGAGGCAACGCACCAGGCCGGTGCAGAAATGTCGCCCAGAGCTTTCAGCAGCAGCTCATGAGGCTGTCCTGCAAGCGTGGCCGAAACTCCGTTGACCGAAGTCGATCGCAGGGCGATAAAATCCAAAACCTGCAATCAATCGCCCCGGACTCCGGTAGAGGGGAAGGGAAGCAGATGAGGCTGTCCTGCAAGCGTGGCCGAAACTCCGTTGACCGAAGTCGACCGCAGGGCGATAAAAACCAGAACCTACACTTGCCCCCGACTCCCGCAGAGGGGAAGGGAGGAAGAGGAGGAGGAGGAGGAGGAGGAGGAGGAGGAGGAGGAGGAGGAGGAGGAAGGACGAGGAGTAACGGTCGAGACAGATACGTTTTGCCTGGTGGGTGAGGGTCTGGGTGCAAGGTTTCCCCAGCGAGCGCAGCTGCTTGTCAGCCACCGCCGCCCCCCCCCCCTCCCCCAAATCCAACAAAACAGAAACGCATGCATGTTAAGGAGGTAAGGGAGATGCAGCCAGCCCCCCCCCCCCCTGACATGGATGCGCTCTCCTCTGGATGGATAGCAGATAACCCCATCTACATTCACGAGACGCGGACATCCGGTGGCTTGCCGTTCTTTATGGTCGCCAGGCTTACCGTGGCGGCGTGCCGTTCTTTCATGGTGGCGTGCCGTTCTTTCGAACAGTGACGCTTACATTCAGACAGTCTTTGCTTAGAGAGAATGGCGGAGGCAGTAGCAGCAGGGGTCGGAGGGGGTGAAGGTGGCGGAGGCGCCTTCACTTTGTTCCTGTTCATCGTGGCGCGGAGAGGGGGGGGAGTCGCACCAACCCTGCCCTCCGCTCGAGCAAGTGTGATGGTGAACTAGTACCCAGTCCAATGCGGGCACCCGATGGTGCAGCGCCGCCATTCCTGCCAGCTCGTCCGTAATAAAATTGCCCAACTTTGCCAACCGCGTTGTCAGTTGTTGTGCAAAGCCACTGCGTTGGGCAACCTGTCTTATATATTCCCATAGTTCTGCGTCTTCTCCACGTGGCGTGTTGTACAATTGCTGATACCATCCAGCCATAATGAACTCGGGATCTGAAGTGTATGTGTTTCCCCAGCCTTGTGTTATATTCAATGTTAGTAATAGCAACTTTGGCGTTCCTCTGGCAACCACCTCTCGGCTTCCTGCCACCGGCCCATCTGCCCACGCTCGTACCTCGACTCTTGGATTCAAATTTGGGCACCATGCAACATTGAAACCAAGTCTTTTCGTTTTGCTACGGCTCGACTCGGGTCTTCCGCCCGCGTCGCCTAAGATCGGAATTGGTGCCTCTGATGTGCCACATCCGCACGCTCCTTGTTCCAGCTCAGGCCCCTGTGAGTTGCCAGTCATCATTTGGCGCATGCGATGGTACACACATCCACTTCTTGGGCAGTAGATTGTGCCCTGGGGTGTCCTCTCCCCTCATCATTCGTCTTCCTCGCCCTCCACCCTCCTCCCCGCCTCTTCTTCCTCCTCCTCCTCCTCTCTCCCCTCCCCCTCGTCCTTCCCCTCCTCCTTCCCCTCCTCCTCCTCCTCCTCCTCCTCCTCTCCCCCTCCTCCTCCTCCCCCTCCTCCTCCTCCTCCTCCTCCTCCCCCTCCTCCTCCTCCTCCTCCTCCCCTGGGGCTCAGGAAGGCCGCCTGCCTGCCCTCGAGCCGTGCCCTTTGCGCCCTCCCCCCCCCGCCGCCGCCGCAGATCATGGTCTCCGACGTGGAGGTCCGGGTGCGCACCGCGCTCCTCCAGGCGGGCCCGCCGCGCTCTCGAGACGCCATCCGTCCGCCGCCCGAGCGGTGCGTCGGCCGCCGTCGCGGTGCGCTGTCCCTGTCGTCGGTCGTCTGTCGTCGTTGTCCTCCCCTGCTCCTCTTCCTCCCTCCTCCTCCGCCTCCTCCTCCTCCTCCCTCCCTCCTCCTCCTCCCTCCCTCCTCCTCCTCCTCCTCCTCCTCCTCCTCCTCCTCCTCCTCCTCCTCCTCCTCCTCCTCCTCCTCCTCCTCCTCCTCCTCCTCCTCCTCCTCCTCCTCCTCCTCCTCCTCTTCCCTCCTCCTCCTCCTCCTGCTCCTCCTCCTCCTCCTCCTCACTCAAGCACATGCGGCTTGAGGGCTTGCGTTGCGGTTTGGGCCCCATCGGTTAGGCCCTCGGGTATTCTTCGATGAGTGGCACCCGCTGAGTGGCACCCGCCGCCCAGGCCTGCGAGCCTGGGTTGTCGGGTTGGCTAAATCGAGGAGAATCCGGAGAAATGTTCACGCGCGGTACGTGCGAGAAGGACTGGCAGTGGCAGCAGGGAGCGTGGCTGTGGGCACCGCATCCCTATCCCACTTTCTTTTGTGCTGGTTTTGGCGCATGCGAGAAAGGCGATCATATTTGGACTGCTCAGCCGTTGCCGAATGCGATGTGGGGACAGAAGCCTGGCCCGACTGGCATCAGCTACAATGCTCAGATCAGCAAGTGCGGGAAGAGCAGACAGGAACAATGGAAAGTCGCTGCTGGGCGAGAAGGGCGAACTGTGACAGCAGGCAGGTCTTTGGCTGGAGCAACACGCGGTCCTCTTGGCATGCTGTCGCCTATCATGCCGTAGTGGGCTAGCGTGTCAGCTTGGGCTCACATTGGCGTGTCAGGTACAGTGCCGCATTGTGCCCGCTGTGTGCTTTTGTTCTCTGGGTCGTATTTTTCCCGCTCATCATGCAGAGTGTTGTGATGTACGATGGTTTTGGTTTCCCGCGTATGTGTTGTACATCGCAGGCGGAGGTATTCAATCTTTTCACGCTCTGCAGACGTATCCCACGTGCGATGCGTCTAATAAAGGGGCGCGTCCAGTAACATGAGGTGCGCCCAATAAAGAGGGGCGCCCAAAGGCGCCGAGGAATATGAGGTGCGCGCAAAAAGGTGAAAAGGGCTTATCCGTAGTCTTATGTCAATGCTGTCCCCAAGTGGTGGGCCGTGAACGTTCATACTGTTGCTTGTTGGTGGTTTCCATATATATGTATAGATAGATCTGTGTGTGTTGGGCTGCTTGCAATATTTTCTCGTTGGGCCGTGATGTTGCACTGTCGTTTTGTTCTGGGAGGTTGGATTTGCCAGTCGCGTTTTTCGGTGGAGTCGGTGCGTGCGCGTGCTCATCCGTGTCGTCTCGTGGCTCCGCGAGCTAAGGGACTGACTACGTGTCGTTGTATGATATGACATCGGCATGGCGTCCACTCCGCTCCACTCCTCCTCCTCCTCCTCGTCCGTATTTTGGCTCAAGCCGCTGGGGCGCGTTTGAGTCGGCAGCCCCTCTCGAAGGGGCCGTCCGAGGTGTCGTGCCTGGGCGGGCACTTGCTGCACTTTCGCTGTCGCCTAGCCCCTTTTTTCCCAGAGGGTTTGGCTGCCATGGGCAACGTGGTCGGCACCCAGCTCCTGCCGCTGAGGACCGACTTGGCGGGAGTCATGTGCCAGGTCAATTCCATGCGTTGCCGAGCTCAACATGGCACAAGCGAGTAGAATGGCCGAGTTGTACCAGGCAATGGGGCACATACTGGACTGGCGCTGGCGGAACTCCGACGCCGGGCACGTCGACCTCGCCTTCGGACGATGCTAGACTCAAGCCAGCCGCCGCGGTGCTTGCGTCCGTCGCTCACCTGAACGCCAAGATGATTGCCATGTGGATTGCGATCAAGACCAGCCTCGCCTCTTCGCGTATCCTCTGTTCGCTCTGGGCATCCTCGGATCCGCGGAGCTCCTCCTGCGGTGAGCCCGGGACCAAGAGGAGCCGTAGCTGAAAAGTTGTTCCAGGCGCTGCCTCTGCCGCTGGACCCACGAGCCCGCGCGGCGGGAGTGGCGACGTGAGCGACAGCGACCGGGTGCCGTCTTGCTTTCTCGACTTTTCCCCTGCAGTGAACCATGGTGAGCGGATTCCCAAAATTGCCCCCGAACGATGGCTGGCCATGCTGATAACACATGATCTCGCACATTCGATATATAGCTCCATGCGAGCTGCTGGGAAGTGCCAACATGCCCCCAAGACCGCCGCACGACGGCGTCAGAGACCTCCAAGGGGCCTCCCAAACGGCCCAAGATTTGCTCAGCACGGCCCAGGATGGCCCGAGAACGATCCTAAGAAGTCCCCAAGAGGAGGCACCCGCACCGAGAACCCGAGCACTCCGCCGTTACAGGCACTATGGAAGCCCAAGGGGCTCCACAAAGTTCCCAAGAAGCCACAAGGGCCCAAGAGGCCCCCTAGATGCTCCAACGAGGCCCGACGAGGCCCCAAAACAGCCACCGAAAAGGCCACCTCCAGGAGGCCTCCAACAAGCGCCTACGAGATCCTGAAGATCATCCAAGAGGCCTCAGGCCCACCGCCCAGGCACGGTGACGGAATGGGCCGAATGCCATTCGATATGGGCTGGCTGAGCCGGCGCAGCGAGGATGGTTCTGAGAACTGTCCCTGGTATGTCGGATATTTCCTTATAAGATGGGCAGCCGTGTTTTAGTCAGTCGTCGTCATAGTATCACACACACACACTGTGATTTTCTAGCCGTATACGTTGTGTCATCGACGTGGGGCACTTGGCACTTTACGTGCAATCTAGGTGGTGTAAGGTATGTTGTGCAACCTGTGTTTGGCAATCGTTGTGGAGTAACCGATATGGTGCAATCTATGTGGTGCCATCTCGGTGGCTCAGTGAATTTCTGTTCGCAGTGAGTTGTCCACCACTGCTCGCGCAACCATCCCCGCCCGCAGCGTGGTTTGCAAAGCCCATGCGGCGGAGATGGTGATGAGTGCTTGGCGCTGGCTGGTGCATCTCTGCGGCCGCGCGAGGCCCCGCATGCACGCGCGCGGAGCAGCCAGCTAGTTCGGCGCGACCGACGCGGCCGCGATGGCGCTAACCGTTCGGCACATCCCAGCGGGGACTCCAGTGCGGGTCGGCGGCGTAGGCGGGCGCGGTATCATGTCAATGTCGGCAACGGTGACACGATGATGCTAGTAGCGATGTTGGTGGCGATGCTGACATCGAAGACGGCACGGCCAGTGACGGTGCCGATGCTGATCACGCCGGCGACGATGACGATGTCTTCGCGTCAATGATGGAAGTTTGGGAAAGAGTTCGACATGCGTGCGCGGCCGACGCGCGAGAGCGGATGCATGGTATGATTGGGCACGGATCGTACACCCCATCACGCGTGCGAGGGCTTTCGAATTATTTCGGCATGCGTCGCGAGAGGCCTGGTTGTGCAATCTTGGTTGTGCAGATTCCGTTGTGCAGTTTATGTGGGGCAGTTTTTATGTGGTGCTCAACCAATGTGATGCACCCGACGAAGTACACTCTGCAGGTTGCGCAAATATGGTTGTTGAGATTACGTTGTGCGATATATGTAGGAGCTATATAAATATACATATAGATGTACATGCATATATCACTTGACACACGCTTTCTAGTGTACCAGCGCCCCTTGCGGACAAGCGGGGACCTCAGGAGGAGTGGACAACGAGGGGGCGGGGAACACCCGCGAGCGGAGAGAAAGAGAGAGAGAGAGAGAAAAAAAAAAAAGAGAGCGAAAGAAAAAGAAAGAGAGAAACCACGAGGCCAGGAAGCCTCGGAAAGCAAGGGGGAGGAATGACGACAGGGAAGCAGGAGCCCGAATTTTTCGACGCCGACGTCGCGTATGCGCATGCATCGACGTTACCGGTGCGTCGACCATGCATCGACGACGCATCGGCGAAGCGGCGCGATCCTTTGGCACCGTCTACTCGGACCCTATCTGGAAGGCCTCTAGTGGAGATTTGGGGTCACCGTACGGTTTAGGGACTCGGGTCGTTCTCCGAGGACCTCTCGGGCGACTGCGGCCTCCAGGGTCCCAGAACATGGTGCGGTGACGGGCCGCGCGGTGAGGTCGGTTGGGGGCGCTGTGGTCACCGCGCGGTCCAGCACCACGCGGCTCTGGGGGGCCATGGAGAGGTGGGCATGCGCCCGATGTGGTCCGCAGCCGTGCGCTAGCAAGAACTCCCCACGGGTTTTTTTGTTGTTACGCCGCGCCTTGTCCAGGACCAGTTGTTTTTGTCCCAGGATCTTTCTGTGGACGGCCCGTGGGCCCTGGCACAGATGCGGCCAAGAGCCGCACTGTTTGATCTTACGGTGTGAGCTGGGGCACGGCGCGCCCCCCCCCAAGCCCGCTCCGCTTCTGGCGCAGCAGGTCCCCGCAGGTAGGGAGCGCGGTGCAGCTGACGGGGGTGGACCTCGCTGCCCCCCCCGCGCGTGGAACGATGTTCCAGTGCCGCTGAAACGCCATGTCGCTGCACCTGGCACGGGCATGGTGAGGGCTGCCGCCGCTGGTGCACGCGAAGGTAGCGTGAGGCACCGTGTATCACACTGACTAGTTTTCGCCGCCACTGCTGCCTCCCAAGATGCAGCTCTCACCTCCACCCTCGAAATGTGCAACAGCCGCAATGAACAAGCAACACGCCTTCGTCTGTGCACCGCAGGTGCAGTACCAACGCCCGTGGCTCAAGCGAACGCCTGAACCCAATCGGCTCTCCTCCTCCATTCACTCTTCCTTTTCCCCTCCTCCTCCCCGTGATCATCCTCATCATCTTTTTTGTCATGAATATTTGTTCCCTCCTTCAGCCATACCTTCCCGTCCCTCTTCGTCATCCTCTTGATCCTCCCGACTCCCTCTCATCTCCCTCATGTTGCTCCGCATTCCTCCGCCTCTTGCTTTCTCCTTCCCATTGCTTCTTCCCGTCTCGTTGCCCCCTCTCGTCCCTCCCTTCTTGCTCAGTCCCTCGTGGCCCCCGGCAGGTTGTCAGACCGGTGCTGGTCGAGACGGCTAATCTGAACGGAAGGCTGGTGGAGTTGGAGGAGCAGCTCAAGGGCATGGATAAGTTGGAGGAACAGCAGCGCGAGGTCGCGCCAGGGCGAGGGGGGGAACGGGCAGGGAGGGATGGGCAGAGAGGGCCGAGGGAGTGGAAAGGAGGGATTAGACAGGAGGAGAAGGAGGGAGGCAGGAGGAGAGGAGGAGGTGAGAATTAGGAGGATCGGATGGATAATCTCTCTCTCCCTCTTTCTCTTTTCTCACGTTAGGCGCCTGTAGGAAATCTTCCACAGGCTGGAGGCTTTTAGAGACATCCGTGGAGGAGGGGGCTAGAGAAGGCTGGGGAGGTTCGGAAGGTGCATGACGGACAAGAGAATGCGTAGAATGAAGAGGGGGCAAGGATGAGGGAGGATGGGTGGAGGAGGAGGGTGGATGAGGAGGGTGGATGATGGGGAAGAGCAGAGGGGAACATCCGAACGGGTAGCGGCGCGCGGTCCGCACCCACACCTTTCCTGCACCGGCCGAGATTGGACTCGGCCACTTGTGCGGCGCCACTCCGCGTCCCCATCGTACTTCTTCTTCGTTTTCTCTCTCGCTTTTGCTCCTCCCCGCTCCTGTTCCTGGTCTCCGTAGCCATGTTGGCTCAAGTCCGTAGCGTGGCCCGAGCGTCAACAGCGGACGTGAGCATTCTGGCAAGGGGGCACCTCTCAGGTGCACGCGGCCCCAACTGCTCTCCTGGCTTGCCAGGCATACTAACGTACCTTCTTTTCTTGCCTGCCACGGCACGCCGATGGGAACGGATGAGTTGCGCTCAGCCCCGTGGCGTGCGGACGGGTCGACGAATAAGAAGGCCACTGTTGTGCGACGCAAGCTACACAAGCCCCCTGTCTCAGGGCCCTCGTGGCGATGCGGTCATTGCGGATGTGCACGCAACGAAGAAAGATGGCAGTGGTGCAAACATTGTTTCTCATTTCGCACACCTGAGCCAGGATGGACCCAGCCACAGCACTGGCCGTCTCGGGCAGGCAGGTCGTGGTCAGGATCAGACAACTCGTGGAATGACAGCCGTCAGAGTTCAGAGCACCGGCTGCCGCTGGCTGCCGGCCTCCAGCCAGGTCCGAACTCCTCCACGCCAGCGTTGGCTTGGACGAGCCTCGATGGCCTGGATGCTACTGAGCTGGGTTCTCTGCTGGCCATCGCCAACAAGACGGGTGACAAGAACTTGGCCACGCGGGTTCAGGCGCGCATCAACATCCTGGCAAAGCCTGCCCCCCCTGTCATCGAGAAGACCATGGAGCAGCGACTGGCAGAATCACGACGTGAATGTGACAAGCTCCTTCAGCGGCTCTCTCGTGAGCTGGACAAGCATGACAAGTGGAAGGCCCAGCTGCAGGAGCACGAGGACTACATCATGGGCCTTCGTGCAGAGTTGGAGATCATGGACACCCAACATGCGGAGCTCGCCCGCAAGCTCGCTGCCACAGGCAAATCTGCTGCACCTGAACCAGGACCAGCGCCTGCGAGGATCAAGCTGGAGGACCTCGTGTCTGGCAAGGTGGGTACCCTGGACTTCGATCTGGGCCTCCTGTCAGACATGCCTGATGGATTGGAGCTGGATGAGGACGATCGCCTACGGATCGAAGAACGTACCACACAGTTGCGGGAGCTCCTTTCCACGAAGGCCAAGGATCTTTTCGCCTCAGCTCTGGACGAGGCCAAGCGAGTGGTCCAGGAGCATGAATCACAGAAGATGCGGCTACTGGCCAAACGTCGTCGGGTGCAGGATGCTGAAGATGAACCCCAGCCCAAGCCAGGAGGCGCAGAGGGTTCCCAGCCAGAGTCAGCTAGTGCGGGTGGTGATGGTGCAGAGACCACTTCGGAGCCCTTGGCCAAGCTGCAGAGGGACACGGCTCCCGACCAGATCAACAGGCACAGTTTGCCTCAGTGCGAGATAGATTGGCCAAGTTCGAGCGCAGGGGGGGGCCCAACAGCGAGTGCCCAGCAGCTACCTGATTCAGGGACTTCTGTGTCAGCTGGGGTGCTCAAGCTCATCACGCGCACGCCGCCATTCCAATGTTACCCAGGCACGGACATTCCATTTGGATGTGCATACCACGTTCTTGCTCATGCATGTGCTCCCTCTGGTCGAGCTATGCGGTCTGACAAGTTCTACTACGAAGCGCTGGACACAATTCGGAAGGTTCGCGTTAAGATGCAGTGGGCCCCACTTTCGATATCGGTTGAGATGACGGGGACCCCTTCGACGTGTACACCGTGTTCTATGCCGTCTGGGACTGCGAGCAGTACGGCTTTGACGTGGGCGAGTCAGTCGGGCGCCACTGGCGCCACGGGTACTCTGTGGAGCCACGTCCTTCCTGAGGCATCGCCCTCCATGCGGTCAGTCCCTCAACCAGCTGGAGGATTTCAGGCGTCAGAGCGCAAATCCTGGGCTGCCCAGAGCAGTGCAGGTTCACAGTCGCACCTGGGCTTTCCACCCGCCAGGGCACCCTCTCCACAGGAGGCGGGGGTCTCAGCGCGTGTGGGTGGGAGCTCAGGAGTTTGCTGGACTCGCCCATCTTGTGAGGCAGGCAGCATTGGTGAAGTCGTGACGGCAACCGACGCACCACAGGCCATGGGCCTGCCGCCTGCTGACGAGACCAGAGCGATGGCAGTACAGGACTATGCAGATATGCGAGCTGACCTCAGAGATTGGGCAGCGGCTTGGTTTGACGTACATCTTGGGCTGAACGCTGGCAGTGGTGACTGGCGACTTTGGTGCGAGGCGTTTCTGCGCGCGATCCTGGAGCGACAAGGGAACGAGCCCTTGCGCCGCTTGTTGCAGGCATGGTTTCCAGGCCGCACCTTACAATCAGTCATGGAAGAATTATGTGAGTTGGCATGGGGGCAGTCTGAGCCCAGGCGAGAGGCTTTCCTTGATCGGCTACGTACGGCGCCCATTGAGAGGCGTGTTCTGCTGCAGCGACGCCACTGGGAGCGCTTGGATGAGCTGAGAGCCATGTTCAGGAGGCTTTTGGGCTCGGCTTTCCCTACGGTGCGGCTTCCTCGCCCCAGACAGCCTGACCCTGAGGATGATCTGGCGGACGTTGATGCTTGCATTGCTCACCTGGTGATGTTGGCGGATGCGGAGACCAGTCTGGGACAGGCCAATCATAGTACGATTCCACATGCCATGCAACATCAGGCTTCTGAGGCTCCTGACGGTCATCGGTTTGCTCCTCTGCCTGCGGACGGAGGTCGAGTTCGGTGTGATGACTTGGACGATCCTGATGCTGACCCCTTCGCCAACCTCGATGACCAGTTCGGGAACGAGGGGGAGCTCTGTACGGTGGAGTCTAACATAGGATGCAGGCCTGACGCCATAGGCTCCAGCCCTGCCCCGTCTCGGGAGGTTTCTCTTGGAGGCCCTGAGGCTGCGCTCTTGGGTGTCTCGGGGAACTCCTCGTCGAGTCTGCCTTTGCTGGATACCGCCCTTCCTCGGGACTGTAATGTGGTGTCAGGAACGCAACGTGGCAGACAGACCCACGCTCGTGACAATGCGCCCACACACGAAGAGCCAGCAGTACTGCAGCACCGTACGTCCGACAAGCATGTGACGATGCTCTTCGCGAACATCACAGAATGGGGCGCCAAGGTTCGCAGCTTTGTGAACAGTCACAAACACACCTATGCCATCGTCGGGCTGGTCGAGACGCATGTCCCCGACACCAAGTGCGCCCACTGGACCGAGGAGCTCAGGAAGGACGGGTGGAGGCTCTCTTTCAAGGCAGGCTTTGCTTCTGGGAGGTCGGACTCAGGCATCTCTGCAGGTGAGTGGCTTCTCACGCGCTGTCACTTGGCAGCTACGCAGTTCGATCGATTGAGGGACCAGGCGATTGCCGACTCGCGCATGGATCCCTTCAAAGGCTTCTCGGCCACGACGCTGCATCTCAAGTCAGGCAACCTTGTATACATTGCAGCGTACTTGCTACCGTCACTGGGGATTTCGCAGTACAACAATGAGGTGTTGGTGGCTTTGGGCGCTTTTACCAAAGCTCTGGCAGATCCTTGGGCGATTGTGGCGGGCTGGAACAATGAACCGCAGACCCTGTTGGATAGTGGATGGGTGGACAGACTCAGAGGTCGGATTGCGCTTCCGAACTGCAAGTTCACGTGCGACAAGGGCCAGGGACGAATGTATGATTATGCTATTGTCTCTAAGCAGCTTACTTCGGACCGCATCAGGCTCAGGCAGGTAGTAGCGGTACCTTGGAAGACTCACTGCGCCATTGCCATTGACGTGCTGGACGCCAAGCGGACTTGGTGGCATAGGTCGTTGGAGCTTCCTGAACCGCTACCCAGGGCCAACCGCCCCCAGCAGGAGCCAAACCCAGACAGCAAGCGATCCCTGAAACGCAAGCAGGTGGCAGATGCACGCAGACAGGAACTTCCTGAAGAGCTACGAGAGGATTTCGATGGCCTGCCTTCTCAGGAGCCACAGCCAGAAGGCCCCAAAGTCGCGTTCAAGGTGGAGCAGGCAGAATGG
The DNA here is from genome assembly GCA_963575745.1 of Prorocentrum cordatum. NCBI lineage: Eukaryota > Dinophyceae > Prorocentrales > Prorocentraceae > Prorocentrum > Prorocentrum cordatum. The sequence continues at coordinate 165,616 of CAUYUJ010018879.1, read as the reverse complement.
CTCAAGATCTATGGCGAAGTGGAGCAGGATACCTTCAGACCACGTACAGCAGCAGCACAGTTGTCGACAGGCCCCCTGTCGACCTGGAGGCCTGCTCAACGCTCCACCTTGGATGATAGATACGGGCGATGGGTCACTACTTTGGAGCGGGCTATTGTGGCGGTCAGCGATGTGGAGGACCCCGCTGTGTTTTTCGGCAGAGGGCAAGGATATTCAATTTCATGGAGGAAGATGCGCCCAGCGCCAGGTCGACCTCACATGTGCGACCCTGTAGCAGAATGGTGGGGGATCGCTTCCACACTGCTGGCTCGAGGCGTTGCCTTGACACGCTCAGGCAGGGACCCTCCAGAGGCGGAGAAATGCCTTGCTGGCTTTCGTTCCATGGTCCATAGCCTGACAGAAGCCAAGCAGCATGAAGTCTTCGGGAAAAAGGCCCTGACCACCACAGTGCAAGAGTGGAAGGATGTTGCCCTGCAGGTGTCGCACCTCAGCCAGACTGAGTTGGAGCAGCTCCAGGAGCACACCAACGTGTGGGTCGACCGCGCCCAGGGGCGCTCATTAGTCAAGTCACGCCAAGCCTTCATGGACTGGGCTAAGCAGATGTGGGCTAAGAGGCCAGGTGCTATTCATCGACACGTTCGTGCTCCTCCTCCTGACCCACTACCGCGTGAGATCATCTTAGATGGAGTGGACACTGCAGACCCCTGCGTACTCATTCGCACGAAGAAGGACTTTTGGCAGGGAGTTTGGCAGGAGGACAATGACAGCAAGGAGCACTTGCTTTGGACTTTGGAAGGATTGGCCAGGGATGCTCGTGAAGACCCCTTGCCACCACTGAATGAAGGACAGATTGAATCGATACTTAGACGACAATCACCAAACAAAGCGAGGGGAGTTGATGGCTTGGGCCCAATTGATCTTCAACGTATGCCTCATGATGGACTTACGGAGCTCACTTGTATCCTCAATCAAGCGGAGCTACTGCAAACTTGGCCGACAGCGTGGTTAGCTACGATTTGTGCGGTTATTCCGAAGCCAGCTGGAGGCACGAGAGTGCTGGGAATGTTGCCGCAATGTTGCAAGACTTGGAGCCAGGCGCGCAGTTCGGTCACCTCCAGTTGGTCGGATGGACTTTCGGCCTTCTGGGACACAGCCATCAGGGGCAGCAGCGCCCTGAGAGCTGCTATGACGAGAAGCCTCATGGACGAGGCCTCTGCTACTGCAGGCAAGGCAACGGCGACTGTACTGCTGGACATAGCCAAGTTCTACGACTCCATCTCATTCACCCTCCTGGTGGTTGCGGCGCGGGGGCTCAACTTCCCTCCCACGGTGCTGCTCATGGAGATCCTGCTCTTCATGGCGCCGCGCATCCTCAAGGAGGGCTCGGTCATCAGCGAGCCGTTCTGCCCTGGCCGCTCGATTGTGGCTGGATCTTCGCATGGAGTCTGCCTTGGAAAAGTGTTCTTGCATTCTGTTCTGGAAGCTGCGCACGCTAGAGCCCCACAGGCCTCGTTATGGACCTTTGTCGATGACACTGTGGCAAGATCTGAGGGCACCCAGGCCACTGTTGTTTCGGAGATGGAAGGTTTAGCTGAAGCTTTCTCGGAGGGATTCAGACTCAAGAGGCTCACGGTCTCGGACAAAACGGTTGTCTTGGCGTCCTCTCCTGAGCTTGGGAAGCGCATAGCCAGAATTTTCAGAGCCCGAGGGATGCCCGCTAAGTTCGCTTCTGTAGGAGTTGATTTAGGCGTTGACACTGCGGCAGGTCGCTTTCGGACTAGGAAGAAGGCACGCCAGAGAATGGCTAAAGCCAGTGGCCGCTTTTCTAGGATTGTGAAGATGCGCAGGCTGGCTGGTTTGAGGAAAGTCACCCAGGGCGCTTGGCGCACGGGAGCCTTACCACAGGCCAGCTTTGGCCATCAAGTTTATGGTATGCCACCGAGTCAGGTCTTGCTTCTGAGGCGACAAGCTGCTCGCACGGTCTCGGGAATGGGTAAGGGCAAATGTTTAACCACTGTTCTGCAGACTGTGCTGGGGGATGGAGATCCCGCCCTGGAGCTGCGCCGCCAATTGGTGGACGCCTGGCTGCAGCTGTGGAAGCGCTTCCCTGCCCTCCAACCTCGTATTCGACGGTCGTGGGGTATCGTTCGGTCGCAGCTCGATTCGCTTGGTGCCAAAAGGTGGAGAGGCATTCGGGGGCCCATAGCTGCAGTCCAGGCCACCCTTATTGAAGCAGGATGGGAGCCCAGGGAACCTGACCTGTGGGAACGACCTGAGCATGCGGAGCATGCGTGGAGGTTCCCACGGATGGGCGACCCAGACTTTGATTTACTCCCGATGGCTGACCACGCAGACCTGTTGCATGAGTTCGTTTCTGACATGAAGGCCAAGTTGTGGCAAGGTGCTGCTGGGCACGAGGCAGGCGACAGTTTGAAAGAAGGAGCCGACCTCCTTCCACTGCAACAGGAACCCCGCCGTTTCGAGTCTCGGGGCCAGTCGGATCTTTGGGGCATCACCTTGTGCGTGGCCTCGGGGGGCCAATGGCCACGTCAGCGCCAAGTCGACTGTGGCTACACGGTTGACGTTACTTGCCCAAGGTGCAAGGCGGCCCCTGAGACCTTGTTTCACAGAATATGGCAATGCGTGTGTAATGTTGATCACCAAGATTTTTGCAGCACGCAACCACTGGCTTCCCAGGCCACGGCGCAATGGGAAGCAGACCCTTCTTTATGGCTGAGAGGAGTTCCGTCGAGAGACCTCACCTGCCCCGTCTTCCTTGACCCCCTTGAGGCCCCTCCTCTTACGTACTACGGCTCCTCTCGCCTCAGTGAGTTTTGTGTTGCCCCTGGCCAGGACCCTCCCCACATTTTTGGAGATGGGTCAGGGGGCAAATACAGCAGCGACCCGAGACGCAGGCGATGTGGTTCAGGAGTTGCCCTCATTCGGAGAGCTGAGGATGGCTCCTGGGAGCCCGTCTCGGGAGTTTCGTCCCCCCTCCTGGGGCCGCGGCAGGCTGTGTCGCGCGCGGAGATAGCTGCGCTCGCCATCGCTCTGGAAGAAACCACGGGACCCATCATTTATGTCACTGATTGCCAGCCAGTCCTGGATGGTTGGAGAGCGGGTCGTGCCCACGGCAAGTTAGGCCCGAATCAGGACTTGTGGTTCAGGGTGGCGGTGGCGTTGCGGTATCGGGGGGTGGCTGAAGTACAGGTCGCGTGGACGGCCGCCCATCTTGAGGACTCTGGCAAGGCTCTCAGTGCGAGGCAAGTCTTCCTCACTGCAGGCAACATGTGCGCGGATGAACTTGCGGGGGGAGCGGCGGACGAGGCCTTGTTCCAGTATACTCGGCAGCCTGCCCCCAGCACTGACATCTATGATTGCATCGCCCACCTTGTCAGGCGCAGGGCCAGACGTGCGTTGATCTGCTCACTCCAGGTCGACCCCTGGCAGGCTACCAGGCTCGCCAAAGTGCGGGTGCCCCCCCCCTCCAGGAAGGCCGTTGCCCTGAGGGACACCTCTCACGATTGTGAGCAGGTCGGGAACAGGTGGCGTTGTAGAGTTTGCAGTCAGATCGTGGCCTCCACCCAGCTTCTCAAGTTTTGTGCCCAGTCTTGTCCAGGTCTGGCCCCTGAGGTCCGAGGCCAGAAGTCGGAGTGGAGCCAATTTGTCTTGAGAACTGGTGAGATTTTGATTGGGGCCACCTCGGCCCACTCTTCCCACAAAATCTTCTACTGGCCTGAGTTTTCCTTGCATTTTTGTGTTTGTTGCGGGCTCACCGCCACTGTGGATGGTAGGTGGCTCGCAAGACCTTGCCAGGAGCCCTCCCCCAAAGGAGCCCAGAACCTTGACAGGATCCGTCGAGGCATTTTTCCCTCGCACAGGGGACCCCCGAAGGCTGTGCTGCTGGCCAGAGTGCGGCGGGAAGCTTCGGATGCGGTCCAGCGTGCGAGGGAGGCTCGGGAGGAGGGTAGTATTCTGCTGCCTCACGGTGATGGGGGTGTGGGTGGAACGGCCCGACGACCCACCAGGATCCCTCGCCGTGATGGCGGGGACTCATCTTCGGATTAGTCCCCGCCCAACCCGTTTTGTTTTGCGGACGCTTGTCCTTTCATGGTCACTTCTGGTCACTCCTGTTCCTGGTCCGTCTCATGCGCCCGTCGTCCCGTGCTCTCCTTCTCCTTCTCCCTGGCAGAAAGAAAAAACTTCTTCGCCCCCCCCCCCCCCCGCGGGAAAATCGTAGCTCCTGCGGCGGGGGGTCTGGTGTTGGAGACGGCAGGGTGGTCTGAACTGCTTGGGGCCCCACAAAATCGGCCAGGAGGGGGGATGAGGACAACTCTGTTCGAAATCGGTCCCAGGATCCCTGCCGGGGTCCACCTGGTGTAGTTTTCTGCCCCAGCTCGATTGTTCACTGTCCCGCAGTCCGAAGATGGCCCCCGCAGAAATTGGCAAGAAGCCTTTCGGAACCCAGCACCTCGAACCTGCCTGATGGGCATGCTCTCCACCACCGCCACCATCAGTTGAAGGGGGGAAGGATGTGGAGATTGAGGTGGATGTGGAAAAGGAGGAGGAGGAGGAGGAGGAGGAGTGGAGGAGGAGGAGGAGGAGGAGGAGTGGAAGGACCCCCTCCCCCTCCTACGGTAGGTTTGCGTCGTGTCGACCAGCGGCGACCCCAGCGCGGGCGTTCAAGGTTGAACGCCGCCGGCGACCCAGAATCGATCGATGTTGAACGATCGGACGTTGCGGCAGCGGCCGATCGTTCAAGCTTGAACGATCCCTGCGGTGTCAAAAACCAACGCTGGGGTCGGCACGACACGAACCTGCCGTACTTATGGTGGTTGCTGTGGAAAGCAAGCCCACCACTGCCCGCCTTTCTTGCTGGCCGGAACCAGTGCTGGGCCACCTCAGACTCCCATGCGATTCCAAGTCTGGTGGCAGTTCTGTCACGCTGTGTGGCCGCAGCCAGGCCAAGCCCTCCCTCTGGGGACCTGGGCCCAGGAGGAGGAGGAGGAGGAGGAGGAGGAGGAGGAAAAGGAGGATAAGGCGGAAAAGGTAGAAAAAGAGAAGGAGAAGGAGGAGGAGAGGAGGGGGAGGGGGATGAGGAGAAGGAGGAGGGGAGGAGAGGAGGAGGCGAGGAGGAGGAGGAGGAGGAGGAAGAGGAGGAAGAGGAGGAGGAGGAGGAGGAGGAGGAGGAGGGGAGGAGGAGGAGGAGGAGGAGGAGCTGGCGGATGATGATGAGGAGGAGGGGGGGTGGAGGAGGAGGAGGCGGAGGAGGAGAGGGAGGGCTAGACCTGTCCCGAACTCTTTGGGTAAGACAGTCAAGACGAGTGTAAGGACGGGTGGCAATGACGCAAGAACCTTGGAGGCCAAATCTGGTATTTTTTGTTGGGCGGCGGGCGACCGGCGCCGACGGCAGAGCTGCATCTGCCGAAAAAGAGGCCAGCGCCTGCAGCCGCCCGCCCCGTGCGGGGCCCGCAGGCGGGTGGCCGAACGGTGGGCGAGAACTGGCTGGGGTCGGGTCCTTTGGGAAGGTGGCTGGCCAGGCCCAGTTCCCGACGGGGAGCGCACAAGGACGACGACGACGACGGCGACGACGACGACGACGACGACGACGACGGCCACGACGACGACGACGACGGCCACGACGACGACGACGACGACGACGACGACACTGACGGCCACGACCACGACGACGTCGACGACGACGCCGACCACGACGACCACGACGACGACGACCACGACGACGACGACGACGATCACGACGACCACGACGACCACGAGAACGACGACGACGACGATCACGAGATCGGCTGAAGCTGGACCAAGCCCTGTGGTTCGATCCGAAGCGAAGCTGTAGCTGCCCAACGCTTCAAATTCCTCGGTTGTCGTCGTTGGTTTGTTTAAAACCCTCGAGGGGGCTGGGGAACCCTGCTCATTCCCACTCCTGCTCCTCCTCCTCCTCCTCCTTCAGTCGTCTCCTCTTCCGGATGATATCTTTCTCCTCCCCATAGTTTTCCTTCGCCCTTTTTTGCCGTCTTGATCGTGTCTTCGCCCTCGCCTTCGAGGTGCTCCTCGAGATCGGCAAGTGCTCCGACTTCACTGCAGTGCTCTCCGACGAGCAGCGCCGCCAGGCGAGCGCCGTGTCGTCACCAGTGTCGTCTCTGGTCGTCGCCGTCGTCGTCTTAGTCTTCGTCGTCGTCCTAGTCGTCGTCGTCGTCGTCGCCGTCGTCGTCTGGTTGTCGTCGTCTGGTTGTCGTCGTCTTCGTCTGGTTGTCGTCGTCTTCCTCGTGCCCCTCCTCCTCTCCTTCAAACAGATCCTCCTCCTCCTCCTCCTCCTCCTCGTCCTCCTCTTCCTTGCCCTCCTCCCTCTCGATCCCGCCGTCTTCCCTCGTCGTCCCCCGCCGCCTCCGCCGACGCCGCCGCCGCCCTTTACTGTCGCAGGTGGTCGCCGCTCCTGCGCGCCGCCCTCGGCGCCTTCGCCGCACCCCCCTCGCTCAGGAGCTCCGGGCCAGGGCGCTCGAGGAGCGCACCGAGGACCGGACAACCCCCCGCCCGTTCTTTCGGGGCTCAAGAGACGGGGGTCACTGCAAACGGGGGTTAGCCAGGGCACTGGATCCTGCAGGATCCTTCGAAGACCCTCTCTGGCTGGCCCGGGTTAAGGAGCCGCGAGGCGGCCGCGCATATTGGCTGACCCGGGTTTGCGAAGACCTGCGTTGCAGTTTTTTTGTTCCCCCTGCATTTCAGTTTTTGGTTTCCTGCCGACCTGGGTCTGATTCACCCGGGGTAGCCGATCCCCGAGTTCTTCCCACCCTCGGGCGGGTGCTAATCACCGCACACCAAACCACCCCAGCCCAGCCAGCCCGAAGCCCCCGATTGGCCCTCCATTTCCAAAGGGGGGGGGGGTCTGGGAGCATTCAGGAGAAACACGCATGAAGCCCGTACCCCCCCCCCGCAACCCGACATTCGGTTCTTCTGGTTGGGTTTGGGTGGTCTGGTAGGCAGTCAGTCAATGGGGGGACCTGCATAGGGGGTGAAAAACGAAGGCTCTGGAGGGACCCTTCGGGTTTCCTTTTGGGACCCTTGCTGGCTCCAAAAGGGATCCCAATGGGCCCCTCGAGGGCCCCCTTCTTCGCCACTCGTTCAGGACAACCCCCCAGATCACCCGCCCGACACGCTGGGCGTGGAGGACAGGGACGAGTGCGAACGAGTGGGGACGAATCGACTACACGTAAGAGTGACCCTTCGCCGGAGTGACCTTCTGGTGCGGGCTGACTGGGGTCCCCCGATCGCCGAGCGTGGTGCGGTCGGTGGCGTCTTGCGCGCTTGCGTTTGGCCCCATCGCGCCCCCCAAAAGCCGCCCACCAAAGGCCACTCTTGCCCAGGGTCAGTCTTTGCGTGCAGCCGAACGAAGACCAGCAGGATTTGTCTGTCGTTCTGTTCAGGAGTCGCTGTCGGCGTCTCCGCGGGCGTGGCTAACTCGGGGCACGCGGCCGTGTCTCAAGCAGCGGCGGCTGCTGGTTCTGAGCTCACACTTGCTGGATCGGCGCCACGCGACCGGCGTGGGGAGGTGTCTTACCAGCCTGGAACATTTCCCTATCCCTATGTTGGGCACCTCCTCATCACGATGCCAATCTCAGGGATTCCCTTATTTTTTGAGGGCGGATCCCTAAGATTGTCCTCGCCTTTGGGCGTGTCAATCTTAGGGATAGGCATACGTTCGAGGCCGGTAAGTGCTTGGGAGCGCCCAGCGAGTCGCGGAGGCGCAGACGTCCACTGGGGCGCGCAGATGCCGTGCCCACGGCGGGCTCGGCGCGCTCCGTCTCCGGGCATCGGGCGGCAGTGGCCCCGTGCGTCGGGGAGCACCCCCCCCCCCCCGACCTTGTGGAGGTCCGTCTTCCGCGCGCCGGATCCACGGATCCGTAGGCCCTGTTGTCGGGGGTGGGCAGAACCCCCAGCAGAGACACGTCGATTAGTGAATTGTCCGTTTTCGGCTCTCGAGAGGGCGCCGTGGCCGCTGTTTTCCGCGCTTGCGCCCGCCAGGTTTGGGCCTCAGGTCGTTTTCACTGAACCACGTTTTGCTAAAGGGGGGTCTGTCCATTCCCGATGTTGGCGTGCGCCCGACAAGGGGTTGCGAGGACATGTGTGCGTGTGGGTTGCCATCATGGCCAGGGTTGTGAGGCATCTCCCAGACGTAACGGTTCCCTCGACCTTCTGTCGGGATGCCGCCTGGCCCTTCTCGTCCGCGCATGTGCCTCGGACCATGATGATGCGCCAGCCCCCCCTCCCCTCGGCGCACACGAAGTGGGGCTTTGCGAACGCAGTGACGGCGGCGATCGGGGGTTCTTCATCTTTGGATCTAGTGCCGATGATCGAGGTTCCATGATCGATGATTGAGGGTCTTTTTTGTCTCCCGCCCTCTTGGGAGCCTTCACAAGCTTCCATGGACCTCTTGAGACATCCGGGGACCTCGTAGAGACGCGGCCCTCTGGAGGAGTAGCAGGAGGAGGATCGGTGACATAGGGACGATGGTTCCTGGCGTTTGGGCAGGATGCAGGCTTGTGGGGAGCCTTTTCCCTGCCCCATCGTGAGGCAGAACCACGGGGGTCGATATCTGGGCATTTTCTGGCCTCTGGGGACAATCAGAGACTTAACGACCCATGGCGAGATCATTCTGCCTCGGGCGATCCGCACAAGGGGGCTGCTGCTAGTGGTTTCGGCGTCTGTCGCGTGTGATTATATAGCGGTCGTCATGGATGCTCATTATGTTTTGTGTGTACGATAGTGTTTCATGTTTGGTATGTGCTCGTAACTGTTATACGTCGTATCCTGTCTGGCCGTATCTTCTTTAAGTTCGCCGTTTGATGCGTTCAAGGAAGGGCCTCGCCTTCGAGGATCGAAGAAGTCGATATCTCTTTCTCAGCGGAAGGGCGGCAGAAGTAGAACGAGGGCGGCTCCGCCAGTGGAAGCTGGCGCAAGTGAGACATTGCATCCTACGAGATGACAATATTGGGTGGTTCAGGGTTTCCGGAGCCCGCCATTTACGGATGTCCAGTTGTGCACAATGTGACACGTATCGAAGACGCCTACGGCGAATTACCGCCGCTCCCTGCCTGTTGGGATCGCCCATGTGGCCGAGCGTAAGATGGCTCCAAGATGGCCCAAGACGCCCCAAGAGGCCCCCAACATGTCTCAAAGACGGCCCAAGAGGTCCCCGAGAGGGCCTCCAGGAAGGCCCGAAGAGGCCAAAATCATGGCGTTCCCATATGTTTGAAGGATGATGGCATGTTCTGTTCTTCGGTCTTCCGATGGCCCGAGACGGCCCAAGAGCCCCCAAAGATCGTCTCAAGATCGCCAAACAGGCGTCCAGGATGGCCCCAGAGCGCCCCAAAACGCGCCCAAGACGGCCCAAAGAGGGCCCCAAGACGCCCAAGATGGCTCCCAAGACGCCCAAGATGGCCTCCAAGACGGCCCTGGAGCACCCCGAGACAGCCCCAAGTCGGCCCAGAGAGGCCCCCTAAGGCGGCTTCCGACGGCGGCAGACGGGCCAGGAATGCCCTAAGACGGGCAATGAGGCCCTTAAGAAGTCCCCCAAGGCCCGCAAGAGGCCCAAAGAGGCCCCCGAGGTGCTTCCAAGAGGCTCCCAGGAAGCTCACAGGAGACCCCAAGAGTTCTCCCAGGTCGTCTCGCGGGCCATTCAACACGTATATCCCGAACCCTCGATACCCGCCCTTTTCGTCCCTTGGGATCTTTCTTGCCTGCACCGTGTATTTCTTGCATCCCGAAGGCAGTGGAAGGGAGGACGGATGGAAGGAAGGGACAAGGGGAGGGAGGAGGATGGAGCAAGAGAGAGAGTAGCAGGTGAGGGGTCTAGGAGCAGAAAACACGTGGCACAGACAGACGGGTTGGGAAGGCGGGCCCAAGCGGCCAAGTCGAGCAGGCGAAGCGAAGCAATGTGAACGCTGGAGTCGTGCGCGCTCCTCCGGGGAGCCCGCCCGTGTGCATCAGGGCATGGCGTGGAGGCCGTGGCCTCAAGGATGTGATACGTAGGCGGACTCCTGTGATAGCCACCAGTCAAGGTTCCCGGCCGCTGATGACCACCGCTGATAGCCAAAGTCTGTCTTAGAAGAATTTGTCGCTGTAATATTGTCGGAAGCGGTAGCGTTGCCCAAACCCTCTGTATCACCTCCACAAGAAAGGGAATGGAGACGATGAGGAGGTTCAGGAGGATCGGGAACAAGGTCTGGCTGTGGCCAGAGGTGTACGCCTTCATGCAGAAATGGTTCTTCGGAGTCCTGCGATAGGGATCCGAACATGTCCCGAAAGGCAGTCAGAAAATGATTGTTCGGAAGATTTGGGTCCACATTGCAGTCCCTTCGGGAGTCCAAAAATCCTCACGAGATTTGTCAGGAACACCGTGGGTCGAATGTGAAATATGCGATGTGGATCTGGTGCCAAAAAGGTTGCCATATTCTGATAGGCCCCCCCGCTGGTCTGGGTAAGAAGCTGGGGTCGGGTAGTTGCCCGTGTCGTCACATTGCGTCGCGCTTGTCCCGCCACCGCTCCATGAACGCCACCGCTTCCTGCTTGACCTGGTCCCCGTCCCCGTAGGTTTCCAGATCTCCGTCCTCCCTGACCTCGTCAACCTATATACCCTTGATTTTGATGATCCCGGTATCCCATAAGATGCGGATCGAATGTTGTTCGAAGCCATCAGGTGATGTTCCACCTTGCCCAGGATTTCACCAATGATCCGTTTTTCGATCGTGTTGTTGTTTTTGAACAGCATTGTTTCCCCCACACTGCCACTTGGTTGTTCTTCCCCTCATCTTCTTCAGGAAGCCCCTTCTAGCAGAATCTGTAGTACAATTCACAACTCCGATTTTAGCTGGGTCGAGGAAGCTTGAGCTTTTGACAATCCTGTCCTTCACCCCATTCCTCCACACTTTGTTAGAACTGCTTGGTGATGTGGTCTTCTTCCTCCTCCTCTTTCAGGCATCCCACGATGACCTGCAGCTCCCGGTTGTCCTGTGGTGGTTGTTGGTGAATTTGTACGTACGTGCCCTCCTTCGCGGTCATCAGTGGCTTCTTGACGTGCTCCTCCACTGGCCTCCAAATCCTTGTGTAATGTCGCCTTCGCAACGTATTCGATCTCAATATCAGCCCCGAGGTTTTTCACGTCGGCTCCAGCATCTTCCAACATGTCTTGCGCTTCACGTGCCGCTCGTATGGCATGTCCTGCTTCATCCCTAGCCTCTTGGATGCTCGATGTGTTGTTTGATAGTTGAGCGTTCAGGCGGTCCTCGAAAGCCTTGAACCATGGAGGAGGGCCATCGGAGATCACAGTCTCCTCTCCGTCCGCCTTCTCGGAGCAGTCCATGACCTTGTCGTCGTTGGTCTTCGGCTTTGCTTCTGCAGTGATGACCAAGTACTTTCACCCTGACGTCGCGAGTCAGGCATTCCTGCCCAGAAAGGGGCCGCGAGCCTCCCGTGATTCGCAGGTCGGTTGTGGGGGGAGTATTTGGAGAGAGGGATGGAGTATTGAGAATGCCCTTGAGAAGGCCCTTGAGAAGGCCCTTGAGTCCAAATGTGTAAGCCGAGCTTACTCTTGCAGGTCGGGCAGGCGGTTTGCTGAAGCGTGATTACTGCATATATCGCGCTCGAGCGATGGCACGATTCCCAAATTAGTCGTGAGGAAATCCACAGCGAGAGCGTGATTCCTGAGTGCGGAGGGCGCGGTGTATGAGTAACTTGTGAAGAAGGTCAACACGAGAGCGCGACTTCTGTATACATTGTGAGAAATTCCCATGCGAAATAGCGATTTGGAAATGAATTGTGTACTCGGCGTGAACCGTTGTTGGCGTAAACCAGAGGCCAAGGGCCCAGTTTGGTGGCACATCGCTCGCCCTTGTAAAAACATACCCCGGGTGCGAGCCCCCGGAAAAGCATCTCAATTGAACAAACACAGTTGTCCGGGAGGGGGTGACCAACAATAATTAGTTTCACGTAGGTAGAATTCAACAACCACAGCAACACCACCACCAGCATCACCAACAACACCAGCAACGGCAACACAACCTGCAACAACAACAACAATCCGCACTGCGGAAGCTCATTTCAGCTACGCACCCAGGGACAGTGGATGACCGTTCGGCCCCCTCGCTTTGTCAGATGTGTGTTTTGCTGTCGCTCTGTGTTCTAGCTGTGGATGTATCATGATTTTTCTAACGATGGTCTTGATACATACTCTTGCCAGAGGGCACGCTCTCGTTGTAGGCTATACGTGCCAGGTGCATGCGATTAATTCACCGTGCTAATGTATGTTACGGTTGCATGCCTGTAGTTTTATGGCATTGACGCGTATACTTTACGCGGTGTCTTCATGTATGTTCTGGACGAACAAATAATGCGTTCTATGCATCTCTGGTCGTGCAATGCATGTGCAGTTTTATGCATGTGTGTATATTTAGTCATGGAATACGTGGCATATGTGTATACCTGGTGAGCATAGACGTGCACATGCGCATACACATAGGTAAGCCATATGTGTGAATGTGTGTATTATGTGTTTAGTGATTGCATGTTTCCCTGGCGCTTCTAATTGAGATATGATATCGGTGGCTTGTCTTGGCAAGTGTGTCCAGCTGCTTGCGGCAAACCCCGCCACCGCAATTGTGCAACAGCGCAGTAGGAACGAGGTTGAGTCTAGGGAGGGCACAATCCCGCGTCTGGCCTCTTGCGCCGTCGTAGAGGGCTTGTGGACCGTCTGACGCCTATGGAGGCCGCCTTTGGAGCCTCTCTAGCTCGCGTTGGTGCCCTCTTGGAGTTGTTCACGGCCGTATTTGGATTCTCTTCGGAGCTCCTTGTGCGATTTTTGGGTCCTCTTGGGCAAGCTGCGGGCCCTCTTGGGGTCATCATGGGCTGTCTTGGAGCTATCTCGGAGGCCTCTTGGAAGCTTCACGGGTCGTCGTGGGCGGTCGGAAACCCGAACCCGGAGAAGCTCAGCATCTTTCAAATTCCTAAGGAGCTTCAATGGTCATGGCCTCCTTGGGCTCTCCAGGGTGCCTCTTGTACACCTCTTGGGCCGTCTTGGGGGCTTCTTGATCTGTCTTGAGGCTGTATTGGCAGCCTCTTGGGCCGCTTTGGGTCATCTTGGCATCATCTTGGTTGCCGTGAACGCCGTCCTGGAGGCGAGTCTCCCAATGCAGCCTCACGACAAATCAAGAGGCCTCCAAGACGGCCCAAGAGGACTCCAAGAGGCCCTCCAGGAGAGCCCAAGGATGCCCCAAATCATTGATTGTCCGCATGTGATTCCAGGATGTGAGGCTCTGGCATGTTACGGTTTCCGACCTACCAAGGCAGCCCACAAGGCTTATTTGGGCCGTCTTGTTGCTCTCTTGGAGCGTTTCAGGGCAGTCTTGGGGCCCTCTTTGAGAGCCCCTTTGGCGACATTTGGGTCCTCTTGGACCGACTTGGGGCCCTCTTGGGCCCTCTTGGGGCCGCTTGGGCTGTCTTGGGGGCTATCTTGGAGGCCTCTTGGAAGCCTCTTGGGCCGTCTTGGGAAGTCGGAAACCCAAACAGGCGAGAACCTCAAGGCTCTCTTGAAATGCCGCTTGGAGCTCCCTCGCGCCGTCTTGGGGGCCTGTTGGGCCGTCTTGAGGCCTCCTTGGGCTATCCTCTGCCGTCGTGAGGCTTTCTTAGGAGGATCTTGAGCTGTCTGGGGCATTTTTCAGCAGTTTTGTTGTCATCTTGGCTGTCTTGGAAGCCGTTCTGGGGGCCATCTTGGCCGTCTGGAGGCCGAGAAGAGCCCCGGGAAGCAATTTCAGAAGCGGACGGTGTTTAAGCCCCGCTTGCTTACACGTTTAAATCAAACATCCCCAGAGGGACCACGGGAGTTTTCTAACACGCCCGCTCCGTGCAGGCACGGTGGCCGATTTTGTGCACGTTAGGCACATATGGTGTTGCCGACAACGGCCGACGCGAAGATGATAGCAACCATTGTGGTGACGATGATGACGGTGACGACGGCAAGGCCAATGACGGCGCGGATGCGGATCACGCCGGTGACGATGACGGTGTCCACACGTCGGTGATTCAAGTCGTGGACAGGACTTCGACGTGCGCGCACGGCCGACGTCCGTTCCCCCTCAGCAGCCGCGCAGCGGCGCCCGAATGCGTTCGACATGCACGCGCGAGAGGCCCGCGTGGCGTCATGTGACGCACGTGCTGAACAAACTGCACATGATTGGCGTCAAAAATCGCATAAGCGTCCGCGCATTTGGTTGAGCGACCCATGTTGCAACACCATGTTGTTTGATACGCTTCGGGCACGTCGATCTTGAATTCCTCACGGGACCTCTGTGTGTGTACGTGCGTGTGGTTTGCAGGATTCCAGCATGCGCGCGCGACGCCGAGCGCGTGTGGACGCTGCCGCTGCTCTTGTGCGAAAGGTTCTCGACCATGTATGGTTTGGAACAGCCGTGTGCGCGCGCGCCCAGCAGCACGTGCGAAAGGCGAAAGGGGGGTCGACGACGGCATCCCCTCGGAATGGCTCGGAATCGGATGCACAATTTGACGTGTCCCAGGGGCTACCGATCGTTTTGGTGGTGGGGGGCCGAAACACATCTATACAGAGGCGGCGACGGTTCGGCGACGGCGACAAGATAGCCGCCACACCGACCCACACGTCCAGAAGACGGACGGGGCGGCGACGGCGACGACATATCCGCCAGACCCACGCGCAGGCCCAAGCGAGCGGCGACGAAACTGCGACGGGGCGGCGACGGCGACGACATATCCGCCAAACATACAGCCAGGCCCAGACGACGGGCGGCGACGAGGTGGCGACGGGGCTGCGACGGCGACAACATTCCCGCTCGACAGACAGCCACGCGCTGTTCCTTTCCCTGTGGCATGAACCCGCACCTCCCAGGTGCGGAGAAACGCTCCGTTGAATTCAGCAGGAGGCAGTGCAATCGAGGAGGATGAGGCGTGTGATTTTGAGGATGAGGAGGAGAAAGAGGAGGAAGAGGAGGAACATGAAGAGCCAGAGGAGGTCGAGGGCGGATACGACAGCGAGGATGACAACGTTGAGGACGAGGACGATCGGAGGAACCAGCGGGGGACAGGGTGGAAGAGAAATGGGTACGACGACGACGGCGGCGACGCTGACCAGGACTCCCCCGCAAGAACCCGAAAGCTTTCGAACACCTCTGAGGACCATGCAGGAACTGATGGAAATGTCCGACGACCAGAACCTCCATGTGCCATCTGGGAACCGACGACGACGAGCACGACCACGACCACCACCACCACCACCACGACGACGACGACGGCGACGACGGCGGCCGCGAGGAGAGCCTGGGGGGCATACGCAAGCAGGCCCTGGAGCTGGACCGCAAGCTGGAGCTGGTGAAGGAGATGCCATGCGGTTACATTGAGCATGTCTCGCCTCCTCCTCCTCATTCTCATCCTCCCCCCCCTTGTTCTCTCCTCCTCCTCCCCCTCCTCGTCCTCGTCATCCTCGTCGTCGTTGCCTTCTACAGCAGGAGTATTCAATAACAGTCAAACAATAAGATTGGGACGATTTCTCTGCTATGTTTGATTGTGCTTTTTTTGGAGGGGGGGGGCGGGGGCAATGTTCGACTGTTCCTACAGAGCCCGCCTGTAGGAGCTGCCCTGTCTGACCCCTGGGGGGTGCGGGGGGGGGGCGGGCGGCGGGCGAGCTGCCGAGGGCCCGTCGGCGCTTGGCAGCGGGGGGTTCGATGGGGTGCATGAGCGCGGCCCGGGGGGGGCCCGAGCGGCCTCGAAGCTGCGAGGAGCAAGCAACGGCGGAAGCACACAGTGTCGGAGTTCGGCGCGGATTGATTGGATCCGCGCTGGGCCCCCCGGGCAGGGCCGCTGGCGCCGCCCCTGGCGCCCTCCGCGCGCGCCAGGGAGGGGGGTCCAGCGCGGATCCAAGAAGTCCGCGCGGAGCGCCAAAAGGTGATCTTCATGCCGTTTTTTCTCTTCTAATCCGACGAGGGCGTCTATAACACCACCACCGTGCCAGGCCAGGGCCATCCTGGGCCCTCCCAAGATGGCGTATAGATCCTCCTGGCCTCGGCCAGGAGGGCGTACACACCGTGCCAGGGCCAGCATGGCCCTGGCTTGGCAACGTGGCGGTGCACGGATGCCTGCTGCGTGTCCACAGCTGGCGCCGAAGGGCCCAGCATGTGCCGGAAGGGCGCTCGCGTCCTTCGCCCGCGCAAGCGCCGGCGACCCGAAGGGGGCATCGGGGGCAGGAGCGGAGCGGGCGGGCGGAGGGGGGCGGGGAAGAGGCGAGTCGGGCACGTCCCTCGACGGGAGGAGGAATCGAGAGTAGTCCACAGATCGTCCGGGGGACGGCTTTTCGATGCTTCTCGGCTACCTCATGGGTGTGTTGCTCCGAAGCCTTCCGTCCTCCCCCTACACTGAAGTCGGGCAGGTCCCTCTACAGGAGAAACACTCAGAAATAGTCAAGCAATCGTCAGGGGATGATGTTTCTACTATTTTCGATTGTTGTGCTTATCTTTTGGCTATTTTTCTCTCTCTCTCTCTCTCTGTGTGTGTGTGTGTTGGTGTGTGTTGGTGTGTGTTGGTGTGTGTTGGTGTGTGTTGGTGTGTGTTGGTGTGTGTTGGTGTGTGTTGGTGTGTGTTGGTGTGTGTTGGTGTGTGTTGGTGTGTGTTGGTGTGTGTGTGTGTGGTGTGGTGTGGTGTGGTGTGGTGTGGTGTGGTGTGGTGTGGTGTGGTGTGGTGTGGTGTGGTGTGGTGTGGTGTGGTGTGGTGTGGTGTGGTGTGGTGTGGTGTGGTGTGGTGTGTGTGTGTGTTGTGTGTGTGTTGTGTGTGTTTGTGTGTGTTTGTGTGTGTTGTGTGTGTGTGTGTGGTGTGTGTGGTGTGTGTGTGGTGTGTGTGTGTGTGTGTGTGGGGAATCCGCCTGTAGGAGGACATGCCCGACTCAAGGGAAGAGGGGAGGGGGTCGAGCAGGGACCGGGGGCGGACAAGAAAGGAGCCGACCAGCGCGGCGGACGCGGTGTGGCAGACACTGGGATCGCTGCTCTAGGGGAGCGAACAACGACATCAGCATAAAAACTTGGAGTTCCCGACGGATTTCTCGGATCCGCGCTGGAGCCCCCTGGCGGCGCCTCCGGCGCCGCCGCTGGCGCTGGCGCGCTCCGCGCGCCAGGGAGGGGGTCCAGCGCGGATCCAAGAAATCCGCGCGGCCCTCCGAGTTATTTTTTGTTTATGTAACTCTTCGTTCCCCTGCACTCCAGCGTTCCTGGGCATCGACCCCCCAAGAGTCTCGGGCCGGACGAAGGGAGGGGGATTGGGAAAGGGGGGGTTACGAAATCTGCTGCATGCAGCTGGTTTCGGCCCCACCGAGGGGCCCATGCCTCGATACATGCCTTTGAAGGGGCCCATGCCAGGGCCCCTTCAAAGTTGAGGTCGGCCAGGGCGCCGGATCTTGCCAGAGGATCCCTCAGAGCCCGGGGTGCATTGACCCGGGCTTGCTTGGCGGCGCGCACGAGGGGGTAAGGGGGAGGGGGGTTGAGGCTTCTTGGAAGGAGGCTGCTCATTAGAAGCCGCGAGCCTTCCATCTGCAGACAGGGCCCGCGCCTTCTGAGAAGCAACGGTGCCTCTAAGAAGCCTCCCCCCTCTCCCTAGCCCGTTGTGCGCGCCGCCAGCTTGCATGCAGGACCCTGCAGGATCCTGCGGATTTCCACCCACGCGCGAAAGGTTCCTCTTTCCTAGGGCCACTCCTGGGCGCAGCCGATGGAAGGAGAGGAAGGAGGATGAGGGAGAATAGGAGGATCGAGAGCCGAGGATCTCTGGGGCGATGATCCGGGGGGTGGGCAGGCTCAGCGGCAACGCATCGACCCCCAATCGCTCACTGATCGCCGATCTGATGCCTGATAGCCCAGCCCGCCACAGAACGCGCGGATGCGCCTCCGATGGCCTACGGTGGAGGCCCATGTCAAGAAGCACCCTGCTTGCCTCCAGGCTGCCATGGGCTTCTTGTTTTTTGTTGCTGTGGGAAGCGCGACGCTCCCACACCAAACATCCATGGACGTCCAGGGGTCTCGGGGTTGGGCTTCTTGCGGATGGTCTCTTGTGGACTGGCCTCCACCGTATCGCCAAGCTATCAGTGATGCATCGCCGATTCCAGCTCGAGGCTGATGATGTTCTAGCCCACCTGAGCCTGGATCGCCACGAAGAATTTCGAGCATCAGGAGGGTACCGAAATTGGAGGGCTGTCACGTGTTGGGCCCTTGTAGGCGATGCTCGCTCGACACCGCGCTAGCGTTTTTCTTGGTGTTCGAAAGTAGTTACCTAACAGCGGAGACTGATAGGCTTCTAGTAGTGTCAAAAGAGAGCATTATGACTCCTGAGGGGGGTCTGGGCGGGATCCGGACGGATGCCAGGGAAAACCGGGGACTCCCCAGAACACTATCCCAGGCCACATTTTGACTGCCCGGAGCCCACAGAACACCATTCCCAGGCCACATTTTGAATGCCCAGAGCCACCTCTAGGCCACTTCGTGTTCTTCGTGTTCCCAGAACACAAATCCCATGCCACATTTGGAATGCCCGGAGCCAACTGTAGGCCACTTCGTGTTCTCCGTTTTCCCAGAACACCATTCCCAGGCCACATTTTGAATGCCCGGAGCCAACTGTAGGCCACTTCGTGTTCTTCGTGTTCCCAGAACATCATTCCCAGGCCACATTTTGAATGCTCGGAGCCAACTGTAGGCCACTTCGTGTTCTTCGTGTTCCCAAAACACCATTCCTGTACAATATGTTGCTTGCCCAGAGCCAACTGTGGGCCACTTCGTGATCTTCGTGTTCCCAGACCATCATTCCCAGGCCACATTTTGAATGCCCAAGCTGAGGCAGGCTGAGGCCGAGGCAGGCTGAGGCCGAGGCAGGCTGAGTCTGAGGGTGAGGCACGCCGAGGCAGGCTGAGGCTGAGGCTGAGGCTGAGGCTGAGGCAGGCTGAGGCTGAGGCTGACGCAGGCTGAGGCCGAGGCAGGCTGAGGCTGAGGCAGGCTGAGGCTGAGGCAGGCTGAGGCTGAGGCTGAGGCAGGCTGAGGCGCCGAGGCAGGCTGAGGCCGAGGCAGGCTGAGGCTGAGGCTGAGGCTGATGCTGAGGCAGCTGAGGCTGAGACAGGCTGAGGCTGAGGCTGAGGCAGGGCTGAGGCTGAGGCCGAGGCAGGCTCAGGCCGAGAGGCAGGCTGAGGCTGAGGCTGAGGATGAGGCCGAGGAGGCCGAAGCTGAGACAAGGTGAGGCTGAATGGGGGGGGGAAGGGGGGGGGGGGAGGAGGGAGGCTGAGGCAGGCTGAGGCCGAGGCAGGCTGAGGCTGAGGCTGAGGCAAGCGAGGCAGGATGAGGCTGAGGCTGAGGCTGAGGCTGAGGCAGGCTGAGGCTGAGGCAGGCTGAGGCTGAGGCTGACGCAGGCTGAGGCCGAGGCAGGCTGAGGCTGAGGCTGAGGCAGGCTGAGGCTGAGGCCGAGGCAGGCTGAGGCTGAGGCTGAGGCAAGCCGAGGCAGACTGAGGCTGAGGCTGAAACTGAGGCAGGTTGAGGCATCCGTAGGAATCCATAGGAATCCTTGGGAATCCATAGGAATCCTTATCCGTAGGCATCCTTAGGAATCCGTAGGCATAGTTAAGCATCCCCAGGAATACTTAGGAATCCGTACGATTCCTCAGGAATCCTTGGGAATCCCTAGGAATCAGGAGTCCTAAGGATTCCCAAGGTTTCCTAAGGATTCCTATGGATTCCTAAGGATGCCTAAGGATGCCTTAGGAATCCCTAGGAATCCTTAGGATTCCATTGGATCCTAAGGCCGTTGCCTCTGCGACTGTCATTGCGAATGCGACTGCGACTGCGAGAACAGCAGAATTCTACAACTGGATTCTCACTTGAATCTTAAAGGGAATACTTCCAGATATGCTTATACACATCGCTGTTAGGTTGCTTTGCCGGGATAATTTTTGGGGTTGGTCCTGAAGTGCGATGGGCCCACTTTCCACCACCACTACCATAGGAGAGGGAGGAGGAGAAGGATGAGGAGGAAAGGGCGAAGAAGGAAAAGGGGGAGGAGGAGGAGGAGGAGGAGGAGGAGGAGGAGGAGGAGGAGGAGGAGGACCTCCTCATCCCTCCTATGGTAGTGGTGGTGGGAATTTTGCCCATCAGAGGCGCTCTCACCCTGAGCCGTTACCTCTCGGCTTGCTCTCGGAGCCGTCTGGTGGGCCTCTCGCGGGCGCGCCTCGCGGCCACACCACGGCCGGGCCGGCCCGCCACCACCGCTCGCTCGGCCACGCGCAGCAGGGGGGGAGCAGGGCAAGGGCAACGCAGGAGGAAAAGAAGCACACAGGCACAATGAATCCTGGATTGCCCAGAAAATATGGGAGAGTATGGGAAGTGGGGGGGAGACAGAAACCCCGAAAATATGGGAAGATATGGGGAATCTGTTTATTTGTGTGTATTTGTTTGTGTGTCCTGGGGCCCCTTCAGCAACGATCTAGGGGGGGGTGGGACAGGCAGAGGCACAGGGGGAGGGGTTCGTCGACCCCCAACCGCCCATTGATCGCCGACAGGGGCCAGATAGCCCCACCCCGCCCAGGAACGTGCGGATGCATCATCGGCCTGCCGCCGATCTAGCGGCGATGCATCGCCGGCTCCGGGTCGATGCGTCCCCCCTATGCCAGTCCTCCCCGATCGTTGCCCTCCGGGGTGAGCGGGGGGGCTCTCCTCAGAGGCACCCCTGCTTCTCAGAGGGCGCGGGCCTGATCTGTAAGGTGCAGTGCCGGCGCCTTCTGAAAAGCAGCCATCCTGCTCAGAAGCCTTCCCTCCTCCCCCTACCCTTACGTCGGGCATGTCCCTCTACAGAAGGAATATTCAAAGATAGTCGAAACATAGTCTGGGGACGATTTTTCGATTAGTTTTGACGATAGTTGCTTTTGCATGTTTTTGGGTGAGGGGGCCAAACTTCGCCTGTAGGAGGACATGCCCGATCTGACCCTACCCCCTTGGGCGCGCCGCCAACAGGTCCAGGCACTGCTCTTGACGTATTCGCGCGATGCTCCTGATGAGTCGCTTCTGTTGCTCACGCGACAGGTTGGGGTTGTTAGATCTAGGAGAGGGGGAGTCCCATAGGGGGCCTACTCGCCTGCCGATGGTTGCCGATGCGTCTCCTCCCGACCCGGGCTGCCGATCTCTGCCGATCCGAGTCATTTTGGTCGACGATGCGACTTGTCGATTCCTTCCTGGGCTCGCCTGCTCCCTTCTGATCCCCCTCTCCCCCCCTCCCCTCCCTCCTCGGCGGCCTGGAGAAAGGACGGGCTCCCTGCCGTCTCGACCGACGGGGCGCGAGCCTCCTCGGGCGTGACGCCCGCGCCGAGGGCCTCTGAACTCGAGGCATCCGGTTGGTTCGGGGCTAGAGCGGCCCCGGGGACCTGGCTCGTGGCCGCTGCCTCACCTCGTCTCCTCGCCTGCCAGATGTATCAACGCAGCGATACCCCGCCGAGCAATCCTGGCGCAGCGTCGTCCGGGAGCCTCCTCGCTTGGAGGAGGAGGAGGAGGCGGAGGAGGAGGAGGAGGAGGCGGAGGAGGAGGAGGATGAGGAGGAGGCGGAGGAGTGAGACGGTTCAGTCTGTTTGCTACGGCAGTGCTCCCAGGACTGCTCCTCGGTGGTGCTCTGTCGGGGGGGTGCGGTCCGCCGGGGCGCCCGACCCGAGCACGGTGTTTTTTTGTTGGGCGACCTCGTGGGCCGCCTCCGTTCCGACCTCGCTCTGCAGCAGGGGGGCGGCGCGAGGGCGGCACGGGGGGACACCGCAGACGGCACGACAACGCCGGGCTCCTTTCGATCCCTTCGATTCGACCCCATTCGGTTTCGACGGTTTCCGATCCCGATCATGCGATCCGATTCGACTTCGGGCTCCGATGTGGGCTCGGATTCCTCAAGGGAGGCCTACTAGCCTGCCAGTTTCCGCCGATCCGATTCATGTCGATCGCCGATCCGACTTGTCGATTCGATTCCGGGCTCTCCTGCAACGGCACACACACAAGATTGAGATCGAGCCCTGCTGCCCGCTCCCCACAAACAAAAAAAACACCACCTCCCTCCCCTGCACATCTTGATCGCGAGCGAGCGGCGGCCGGCGGCGCGGCTCCGATCTCACGTGGACGTGGGGGAAGAGACTGACAACAGAACAACAAATGCGCCGATCTGACGCCCGCGCGGTGATCGCACAGGCATCACCCTCTCCCTCCGCGGCGTCGGCGCTGGCGCGGCGGCGCGGCGGCCCCCAACCCCCCCCCTGCGGCCGCCTGCGCGCCGCCGCCTCCCCCCGCCTGCGCGCCCCCCCCCCCTCCGGGCCCTCCCCGCCTCCGCCCCGCCAGGCGGACCTCCAGCGGCGCGCGCGGGAGATCGCGACCGCGGCCTCCTCGGCCCGCTGGCCCGCGCGCGCGGGCGCGATCCCGGACGCGTCGGTCGGAGGAGGAGGTGGCGACGCCGCGGCCTTCCGCCCGCGCTCCCCTGCTTGTGTGTTGGCGCCCCGGGGGGCCCTCGTCGCCACCCCGCTGGGCTCGCCTGGAAGTCCTGGGCAGGGCGCGCCCGGGGAGAGGTGCGGGGAGCAGTGGTACCGTTTTTTGTTTGCCTCCCCAGTCGGGGGCGAGGGCGGCGTCGGCAGCGGCAGCGGCGACGGCGGCGGCGGCGCCCTGGGCGACGACGACGACATCGTCCTCGGCCAGGGGGGATCGGGGGGCGGGGTACGGAGTTGTGGGTATGGCGGCAGTGCCAGTAACAATGCGCAGCAGCTGTGCTCCCTGCTGGCCTCTTGTGGCCTCTCTTGGCAAGTTCGGTCCTGCTCCGAGCCTCGGGCCAGAGGCCACTGTAGTTTCGATCCACATGATCGGGCCGTCTACCGGTGACGACTTCGGCGCCCTTCTCCCCGAGCTGATCCCTCGGCTCAGCAGCGACCGAGCCAGTGCGAGGGGGGCGAGGGGGGGACAGTGAGCAGGGGCAGGCGGAATTAGGAGGAGGCGCGGTGGGATTCGGTCAGGCGATTGGTAGTCGTCAGTCGTTCGTCAGTCAGTCGTTGGTCATCTGTCTCTTGTCATAAGATTCGTGTTCATGCTCGTGACGCTCCTGTCTGCCTCTTCCGCCCGTGTACGTGCCCCTGCTGCTGGTCATCCGTCTGCCTCACTTCCCCAGCTCGTGCTCCTGCTCCTGCTCCTCGCCTTCCGGTCTCCCCCCGCTCCGTCTCGCTTCGTTCCCCGTGACCCCTCCTTCCCGTGATGGAGAGGGGAGAGGGGGGAGGTGGAGGGAGGACGAGGAAGGGTTCGAAGCTGTGGGGCAGGGAGGAGGGGCAGGGGACGAGGAGGGTTCGAAGTTTTGGAGAGAGGACGAGGAGGGTTCGAACTTGTGGAGAGAGGACGAGGAAGCGCATGGTATTAAAACACGCGTGTCGCAGACACAGTTCCGGCACCCATGGTTTTGGAGTCGGCAGCGAATTCGCGCCTGAGCTGCAGGTTCCGAAGGGGGCGGCGGAGGAGCGAGACAGGGAGAAGAGTTGGAGGGAGAGGGGGGAAGAGAGGGGTCCGCGGGGCGCTGCCACTCCACCCGAGTGCCGAGGTGGACAAGGATAACCAATCCTTGCACGACGAGGTGCTGGCAAAGAAGAAGGAGGTGCTCGACGTCGTAGGACAGCCCCGCCTCTGACGCGCTTCTTTTTCTGGGCGTGCTCGCTGCCTCGGATCCGCGGAACAGAGACGCACGAAGCCGACAAGTGCACACGGAATGGACGTCGGAGCGATGGCAGGTCGCGGAAGTCGCTCAAGATTTGATTGTACACCTTAGGCGATGCTTAAGAAAACTTGCATTTTCGGCCAGAGTCTCGATTAATCTTAATGTTTCAATGTAAATCCTAATGTTTGAATGGAAATTTTGGGTTTTTATTCAAGTACTGAGACTATGAATTTCTTAACCCATGATTTCTTAAGCATTTCGCAGGGTGTACACGCAGGCCAGCCTGGAACATTCTTCGGCGTCGAACCTCGGCCACGCGCAGAACGGGGGGAGCATCTGGGGGAGGGGGGAAGGCTTCCTAGAAGCGCCTTGCCTCTCAGAAGGCGCGGGCCCCGGGCGCCTCCTGAGAGGCAGCCTCCTCCTCAGAAACCGTCCCCCTCCCCCGACCACCCTCTGCACGCCGCCAACAGGCCTGAACCAGGCCAGCCTTGACCGCTCCTCGCCATCGAATCGTGGCAATCGCTGAAGACCAGACGACCCACGCGGTGCCCGAGACCAGCGCCACGTCGCCACGACAGGAGTCCGCCGCGTCGTCCCGCCGCATCGTCCTTCCTGTCACGGCTGGCAGCTCAACCCGGGCCTCTTTGCGCTCGCCGCTGGCGCTCCGCTGATGCACCGTCGAAGAGTGCGGTTTATGCGGGCACGCCATCTGCGCGGCGCAGGAACACCAGGTCGTCTGCGCCGACATGGGCGCGCAAGCTGCCGGCGTAAGGTCGCGCGTAAGCGCCCTCGTCTCCATTGTAGCGTGCCGCGCTGGCGGCCCGCGCAAGCAACCGCGTAAGGTCGCTGTGCCATCTGGCGTAATACCCGTTTTCGATCGTCGCTCATCGGGTGTGGGAGCGCGTGAACCGCCGTGTCCCAATGGGGGCATCCAAGCGTAGGACGTTATGAGTTCCAGCCTATCCAGCGACAGTTGTAGCCCAATCGTGCAGCGTCGCTGCTTGAGGCCAGCGCTGTGTCACGAGCGTGGGCCACCTCGAGACGGACAGTGCCATCATGTGCGCACGCAGCGCGCTTCCCAGGTCGCTGGCCTGCGCTGCCAGTGGCTGCCAGTGGTTGGAGCTCCCTCGCCTTCGGCGACGCAGAGTTTTCAGTACGGGGCGCAGTTTGGGCACCTGTGTGACTTCCTCAGCATGTCTCGAGCGCAGGCTGCCACAACTTGGATTCTAGGCCTCCCAGATCGGGTCGGAGTAGACGGGGTCGGAGGATCGCGCCGCATCGCCGATGCATCGCCGATGCGGCTCGATGTGCAGCCCGATTTGCTTCGCCGATGCATTGCCGATGTCGCCGATGCATTTGCTTCGATCGACGTCGCCGATGCATCGCCGACTTCGAGGATGCATCACCGGTGCATCGGCGATGCATCGCCGATGCATTGCCGGTGTATCGGCCATGCGGCGCGATCCTCCGACCCCATCTACTCCGACCCCATCTAGGAGGCCTCTATTGATGGTGATAGATTGACTCTGGCGCCACTGGCCGCCGCCTGGACGTAAGCTGTACACCTCACGGCCGCTGGATCCAGACGGCGCCCATTTTGGGATGAAGAATGGTGGAGAATAAGCCGTTCCGCCACTGGGGGCGCTGCCCCAGGGCGGCCGGAAAGTTTATACCTTGCCGTGCCACCGTACGGGAAGAAGCTTTCCAGTCGCCCTGGGACAGGCGCCTCCGACAGCGAAACAGTTTATTGTATACAATGGGGGCGCGTGCCAAGAATCCAGTTGGATTTTGCCAGGGTGCCCTGGGTTTCTTGGACTTCGAGGGGTCCCCAATAAGATCTGGATGATTTTCGATCGACAAATTTGGATTCTCATTGAACAAAGCGCGGATTTCATGGTTGGGTTTCTTGCGGAGGTTTCCTGTGGCCGAGCCCCCACTTCGGGCCGGACGAAAGGGGGGGATTGGGAAAGGGGGGGTTACGAAATTTGCTGCATGCAGCTGGTTTCGGCCTCGCCGAGGGACCATTCCTCGATACATAGCCGC
Organism: Prorocentrum cordatum; assembly: GCA_963575745.1. NCBI lineage: Eukaryota > Dinophyceae > Prorocentrales > Prorocentraceae > Prorocentrum > Prorocentrum cordatum. The sequence continues at coordinate 139,813 of CAUYUJ010018879.1, read as the reverse complement.
CTCCAGCGCCGGGAGGCGCCGGGAAAATCAGCTCCGTGAGCTGATTCTCAAACCCCCCCTTTGCTATCCCCCCCTTTCGCCCGACCCGACCACTGTGCCTTTCTTGGCCCGTGAAATCTGATGGTGGTGGATTCCCTCTGGCGCCACCGTCCTGCCGCGCGTGAGCGTGAGCTGTACACCTCACTCATGAGGGGAAAAAACACACAGACACAATTATTCGTAGATTTTCCAGAAAATATGGGAAAATATGGTAAGTGGGGGGGAAGACAAAAACCCAGAAAATATGGGAAAACATGGGGAACATGTTCATTTGTGTGTATTTATTTGTGTGTCCCAGGGCCCCTTCACTCACGGCCGCGGATCTCCCAGACGGCGCGCAGCTGCTGCTTCTCGGCCCGCAGCTCCTGCGCGCCCTCGAGGCGCGCGGCAGCAGGCTGTCTGGGGGCGCTCAAGGCAAGTCGGGCGTGCCCCTCTACAGGAGGGGTACTCGAAGAGATGGTCGAAACACGGTCGGGGGACGATTCTGCTGATTGTTTGTGTTACTATGTTGGGGCATTGTTGGATCATGTTTTGGGTTTTCGCCCAAAACTCGCCCCCGGGAGGACATGCCCGGCCTAACGCTCAAGGAGGCTGGGGCAGGGCGGCGCGTCCTGGCGCCCCGGCCCCCGCCAGAGTGTCTGTAAGCGCAACGGGCGAACAGGAATGGCAGAGCATCACCAAGCGCCGTCCACTGCTCGCAAAGTGCTTGCTCGCAGACGGCCGAAAAGCACATGTCTAATTCGAAGTAATGCGTCGTTGATCCCCCGCGGCGGATCCAGGCCATTTGCGAGTGGTGCAACTACTTGGCGAGTCGTGGAACGCGCTCGTCCGACAGCACACGTGCCGCGGGGCGCCGCGGCCCGGCAGACGCGTTCAAGAAGCGGATGGCCGAGGAGAGGATGGACACCATGGACAAGTTCAGGGAGGTGGACCTGAAGCGGGAGTCCCTGGAGCAGAGCCTCTACTCGGAGGGCGGCGGCATCGGCAAGATACGGCGGGGGCCTCGGCGGCGGCCTCCGGCTGCGCCCCTGCCCGCGGATTGGGTGCGGCGCGTGGGGGCGCGGCGCGTCGTCGTCGTCGTTCTCGAGGCGCCAGTGGAGCCGGCCCGCGAGCCCGGAGCCCTCGGAGAGGGCGCGCGCGCGGTGCTGGAGTATCTCGTCGGACAGTAAAGTCTGCTCGCGCGGGTCGTGCCAGGGAGGGGGTACAGTCGGGGCCCTGAAGAAGGAACCCTTTTCGTTGGGGAGGGGCTCCGCGTTCCTTAAGTGTTTCGCAGCGTGCCTCATGTTTTCCTTGTGTTTTCGATCGGAAATGGAAGGTTAACTCATGGAAAAAAGGGGCCTCGTTCCTTATTTTGGGTTCCTTAGGTCAAGGCCCCGACTGTATTCGGCCGCGCGCAGAGGGGGGTGGGGGGAGGGGGGGAAGGCTTCGCAGAAGCACCCCTGCTTCTAAGTTTCTAAGACGCCTTCCCCCCTCCCCCTCTCCACCTCTGCGCGCTGCCAGGGGGTGCAAGGGGGTCCGTGCTCGGGTACTGTGCGCGGGCCGTGCATGGTGCTCTCGCGTCACGGGGCCGTGCAAGCCTCGTACCTCGACGGCTCCTGGCATGGGGCCAGAGCTCCAGCTCCCGTGCGATGACGGGCGGGGCCGAGGGGGGGGGAAGTGGGTGGAGGAGGAGGGGGCGCGGACACGGCGTGATTGATGGAGGGGGGGATCGCGGCCCCGGCGCCGCGGACGCCGCACAGTCTCTCAAGAGAGCGCGGCCCCGGGAGCGCGAGCCCAGCGTGTGCAACCCACGAGGGCCCGTGGTCCCCGCGCGGCGCGAGCCTATCGTGCAGTCTACGAGGGGCCGTGGCCCTGGAGCGTGCACCCCGTGCAGTCTCTTGGGGATCGCCGCCCTGGGAGCGCGAAGCCGATGTGCTCTTCGGGGGGCCGTGTTCAGGAGGGGAAACATCACACAGACACAATGAATCGTCGATTCCCCAGAAAGTATGGGAAAATATGGGAAGTGGGGGGGAAGACAACAACCCCGAAAATATGGGAAAATACTGGGAATATTTTTATTTGTGTGTATTTATTTGTGTGTCCTGGGACCTCTTCACTTAGGGATCGTTGCGCTGGGAGCGCGAAGCCGATGTGCTCTTCGGGGGGCCGTGTCCCGCGTCGCGCCGGGCGCCGTCCGGGACGCGAGTGGTGGCGTGTCGGAGGTTGACAGACCTCCTGCCCTGGCACGTCGACTAGCGAATCGGCCTTGTTCGGTTCGCGAGAAGGCGTCGCGGCCGTCGTTTCTGCGGGTCCAGGTCCGTCGGTTTCGGTCCTAGGCCGTCGTCACTGAAGGGAGGTTTACTGAAGGGAGGTTTGTCCACCGCCGAACGTGACCAGAGGGTGGAGGGGGGGGGGGGCGAGCGGGGCCAGTCACGGGCGTTATCGGGAGCATTTTTATAACGAGCCCTTACAGGGTGTGTCTGCATGAGTCCCACCGTGTACACATTGCTTAGTAGGGCCGTGTGTGAGCCCTGGACCCGGAGCCGGAGGCCCGTGGTCCCGTGTGGACTCCCGTGTGGTCTGCGGTGTGATCTCCCGTATGGTCTCCCGCGTGGTTTGCTGCATGGTTTCCCGTATGGTCTCTGGGATCGTCGTGCGCATGGTCTCCCGTACTTCGGTGGTTCAAAGACGAGGGAGGTCCTGAGGGATGGGGTCCTGAGGACGAGGTGCTTCAAACAATGTCGATCCACCCTCGGATACCTTCCTATCCTTAGGACCCCACCCATCAGGACCCAATCTTTGAACCACCAAGCACGGTCGGGGCGAGAGCGCGAGAGCCAGATGAAAGTCCTCTCTACCTTGCTTGATTTATGTTAGACAAGCGTTGGCTTGCTTGAGCCGTCGCGTATGAGTTTCAACGATCCGATAAATAATTGTTCGGAGCGCAGCGCTCGAGCAAGTAAGGGTCAGGCCCTGGTGCTGCAGCAGCGCGCGTCGGCGAGAACCAAGAAATGCAAGACAGCCAGGATCCCCTCCCTCGCCTCCCCCCCTTCTTTGCTGCCCTCCTCGGGCCAGGCGCGACATCTTCGAGCTCCACGCGGCGGTGCAGCCCATCCCCCAGGCCCTCCAGGAACGGGCTCGTCCAGGTTGTCGTCGTCGTCGCCGCCGATGTCTTCGAGGCTTTCGGCGGTATGTCGGCGGCGAGCGATGGGGGGAAATGAGAAGGAGAAGGCCTTCTCCGAAGGCGGAGGCACTTCTCAGAAGCCCTCGCGCACTCTGAGAGGCTCTCTGTGTCTTCGGGGAAGGCACAGAAAAAACACACTTCGCGTATCCCCACAACCTCATCCAGAAACAGATCGCCAGGCGAGTTGCCTTGATCGCTGAGCCCCCCTGGCGGCGCCTCCGGCGCCGCCCCTGGCGCGCTCCGCGTGCGAGGGAGGGGGGCTCCAGCGCAGATCCAAGAACTCCGCGCGGAGCGCCGAAGGTTTATCTTTATGCCTGTGTGCCTGTTCCTCCAGCGTCCCTCATTCCTCTCGTCGGCCTCCCCGCTCCCTCCCTGCACGCCGGCCAGTTCGCCAGCTGGTGCCCCTATCTAGCTGTTGCGCTGGTGCGGAGTTCGCCGCCTCGCCGCTTACGAAAAAAGTTCAAGAGGGGAAAAAACACACAGACACAATTATTCGTCGATTCCCAGAAAATATGCGAAAATATGGGAAGTGGGGGCGAAGACAAAAAACCCAGAAAATATGGGAAAATATGGGGAATCATTTTATTTGTGTGTATTTATTTGTGTGTCCCAGGGCCCCTTCAAAAGTTGGTCCCTCCAGTGCGAGGAGCCAGTGGGCATTCGGGCTGGCCCCGCGGTCTTGGGGCTTTGGCCGTTCTCTGAGGCTGCACCCCCGGTCGACCGGGGGCCTCCGAGGCCCCCGAGCGCTGCCTGCGAGGGGCGGCGCGGTGGGCTCGTGTGGGCCACGAGCCCCCACAGGGCTCCATTCCCAGACCCCCTCGCGTCGTGAAAAAATCACGACGGAAGGTTTTTCGCTCTTTTCGCCCTCTGGGGCCCTTCCCGGGCCTCGGGACCGTCAAAAAACGATGCAGGACGAAAAACCGGTCCCGGGGAAGGGGTCCAGACCTCTGGGGGGCGACGTCATGAAAAAATCACGACGTCGGGGGTTTGGGTTCGATCCCTCCGATTCGATTCGATTCGATTTCGGTGGTTTCCGATTCCGATCCGATTCGGCTTGGGGTTCCGATTCGGGTTCCGATTTCGCACTGGGCGCATACAAGCTGGCCCGTTTCCGCCGATTCGACTCTTCCGAGTCGGCTGCCGATTTCCGCCGATCCGATTCATGTCGATCGCCGATTCGATTTACCGTTTCGATTCTGGGCTCTTCTGCTCCCAAGGTAATTAGGACGGGGCCCAGACGAGGTCAAATTCCTTCAAGTCGGGGCTCAAGAGACGGGGGTCATTGCAAACGGAGGTCAGCCGGAGCGCCGGTTCTTGCGGGATCCTGCAAAGCCAGGGGTGCATTGACCCTGGCTTAAGTGCAGGATCTTGCAGCATCCTGCAGGATCATGCGGGTTCTTACAAATCCCGACTGACCCGGATTTGGATTTGCACGGGTCAGATCGTCCTGAGCTCTCCTTGAACGTCCCGGAGCACTCTGAGAACGCCGCGACGCCCGGTACATCGCCCGGAGCCGCTGGATCTCAGAGAAGTTGACGATTCATCCTCGCCAGGTGTTTGGCTCCGTCTCGGCAACTGGTCCCGAAGAAGAAGAATGCCCAAAGTTAACGTTTATGGCGTTTTTAAAAGATGATTTGATATTCCCCCCTTCGCTCTGCCAGGGAGCTCTGGCGCCTTGGCTTGCAGTGCGATCCCAGGGGAGCTGCAAGCCGGTGGGGCTGGCCTCGGAGGTTTGCCCCCCTGGCTGCTTCTTCTGCTGCTGCTCTCTGTCAACGCTCTCCCTCTCGGTTGTCCCTGCTCGCCCCCCTCGTGCCCGCCTTGCGAGGCGCCGGTGTGCGAGGCGGCCCCGCCGCGCCCCTCGCCGGCCCGCGAGAGCGCGGGCGCGCCGAACGCCCGGAGGGCGTGCCTGCCGATCTGGGCCGCGGTGCTGCTGGCGGCGCTCTGCGGGCGCGGCGGGGCCAGCTTCTGTCCGTGCGTGCGGCGGGTCTGCGGGCGCCGCCCTCAGCCTGCTGGCCGCGGTGTCGTTGTCCGACCTGGTGCCGGGCGACGTGATCCACTCGGGAGCCTCGACATTCTGGACGCCCGACATGGGCACCGAAAGAATGGTTACAATGCCCAAGAGCAGTTCCTGTTCATTTTGAACAGGGCTCGCTGTCCGCGCCGCCGCGGCCTGTGTCCATTCGAGACAGGAGGCCGCCTGCCCAACAGCGGCCGCTGTTGGTTTGGGACAACATTTGTTGTTGGGCATTGTACCCAGTCTTTCGGTACCCATTTCGGGTGTCCAAAGACATGGGGTCAATGCCAACGGGGGTCAGCCAGGGCACCGGATCCTGCAGGATCCTGCGAAGACCCCCTCGGGCTGCCCCGGGTTAGCGAGCCGCTCGTGGCCGCGAGGCGGCCGCGCATATTGGCTGAACCGGGTTTGCGAAGATCTGCGTTGCATTTTTTCCTGCATTGCAGTTTTTGGTTTCCTGCTGACCCGGGTCTGGATTGACCCGGGTCAGAAGATCCCTTTCCAAGTCCGGTGCGCGAGGGACGCGCTCAGGTATGAGCATGCGTTGTGCTGGCCACTGCCGCCACAGTCAGCAGCAGTGGTGGATTGGGTGGTCGCAGCGCCCGGCGGTGACTAGTTCGTCGAGAACGTCCAAGGCGGGCACCCCGACGATAGCCCCGTGGAGTGGATCCGCCCAGCTGCTGATGGTCGACTGCCGCATGGATTTGCCGACGCCGTCTACTCGTTCCCCGCGGGAGAGTTGGATGCCGACTTCCTCGCCAAGTTGATCGTTTGGGCCACTCTAGCCGTGAATGCCGCCCAGGCCGACGGAGCGACCCCCGCCGACTGCCCCATCGCGTGCTTCACCCGAGGCCAGCGCGTAGCTGCCGAAGCCCTCCTGGCAGTCGCTTTCGTGCAGACGGGCGTTCGCCTGGGCGCCGCTGGGGGTGCTGGTGTACCCTCGAGTGGCGCTGACGGTGCGATCGTTGGTGGGACCAAGACACCGCCTGCCGGGGGCCAACAATGCCTTGGGCCTCGACTGCGGCCTCGAGGTGAAGCCCGTGACTGTGTCCGCGGGCGTCAAAGATGTCTACGCTCCGAACGGCAAGGGCGGTGTCATTGCGGAGTTCAGCGGCGAGGAGCCGCTCGATTTCATAGCTAGGATTGCCCCACGCGATCGAGCTGAGATCCCGAAGTCCCAGCCTGACGTCCGCAATCTTTCCGTGAAGTACGGCCGTGTCGGGCGCATGCGGGATAAGAAGGATGTCGTTGGCAACTGCGCGCAGGAGGAGTTCGAGGATTTCCCCGCGAGCGGGCCTGGGAGCACGGTTTGGCGTTCGTCGATCCTTCGCCGGCGGCGCGCGCCGCTAGATCATCATATGATGTACCGCATCACATGTTCCTTGAAGCCCGAGCAGCAGGGCGATTCTTCTGCATCATCGGGCTGGCGGGCCCGCGCGACCACCTCGATGAGTCTCGACGTCAGCGACTCGGCTTGCATGGGGGCCGCGGCGAAGCGCGCGCAGACCATGCGGATGCTGGTTCGACTGCGCGTCTCTCAATCGAGGAGGCCGAAGCTTTCTTGGGGCCCAGTCGAGTTGGGGGCCTGATGGCGCCGCCGTCCTTTTGAGAGCACGCGAAGGCTCAAGTGGAGACGGGCGCAGCCATCATGAAGAACATCAGGGAGGCGAAGGAGTCACGCGAGCTGCGCCGCAAGCAGAAAGACAAGCCGGGGTGAGAGGCCCCGGGGAGGAGGTCTCTGCGCAAGCCGACCCTCCTGCCAGGGCCATCGCCCACGGCATGCGCCGCACCTTCACGCTCCTCTTAGTCTTGGTCCCCCCGCCGAATGAAAGTCGCAAAGACGGCTGCCGCGCGCGGGGGGTCTTCGCCAGCGGGGCGCGCGTCCGGCCCCTCCGCTGCGCGGGGGGGTCGCCGCGCCAGGATTTTAGACGTCGCCTCCTTGCCGCCGAGTTCGACGGCGGGCTATGCGGCGGCGCGCAGACACTGGCGCGTCCGACTTCGCAATCTCTACCCTCGAACTCGTTGGTGGGCTGCGAGCGAGGGTCATCGGCCGGCGGGTCCTGTCGCAATGGGGTTCCGCAGGCGGCTGTGCAGCGTCGCGCATATGCTGCCGCCGCGGCGATGAGCCCACCTCTCCCCCTCGCGCCTCGGGCCCTCGAGGAGCTTCGGGGTGCGCGGCGCGCGAAGACTCGCTGTCCACCGCGGCGCCGTGCGACTAGTCCTCCACCCGTTGGAGGACGAGGCCAGCCGGCCATGCAAGACGGGGGAGTTCGACGAGTCGCTGCTCGAGGGCCGCGGGCCTCAGGGGCCGCTGTTCTCTTTCAGCCAGGCCCTTCGCGCGCTGCCTCATGATAGCTGGCGCCCGGCTATTGTTTCAGCGGCCCTTGCCGCCGCGCATCCTGAGGCGCCCGGGCGCGAGCCGCGACTTCGCCGAGCAGCGGCGCTCCCTCGTGGGCGCTGGCGCACGGGGGCCAACGTGGCGAGACGCGAGAAGGGCGGCTGCCTCGGCAGCGAGTGCGCCGAGCTGCCGATGAGCCTCCAGACGCACGGGCGATGGTACCTCAAGTACCTCCCCGCGGCGCTCTACGCATCGCTGCAGCCGCGCGGTTCCGCGGCCTTTGAGACTGCGCGATTTTCTGGGAGTGTTTGCTGGCGCGGCTCGACATGGGCGCGCTGTGGCATCGAGGAATTTCCATATCCTGGCCTGTACTTTTCTTGCGTGCGATGATCAGCGCGACCTGACCCGACAAGCGCCCACTGAGTCGAGGATGGATACTGGGACGGGCCATGTTTTTCGTGCATTTCGGCGCCCCCTGCTCGCGCTGGCCTCGCGCGCGCGACATTCCAGGACCCCTGCCACTGAGATCGACCGATCATGTGATGGGGCTCGATGGGGCTGTCGGAGAAAGATCAGTCGCGCGTTGATGAAGATAACACGTTGATGGCGTTCACTGTCTCGTGCCTCCACGCGTGCAGAAGGGCGCGAGTCTCTGGGCCGATGGAGAACCCAGCCACTCGTGGGATATGGCTGGCCCCCGCGTTTCTGCCTCTCGCTCGCGACTCCTGTTCCCAGATGGCTTCAACCGATGCGTGCCATTTCGGGGCGCCCTGGTGGAAACGCGCGAAAGTGTTGGGCGCCCTGATCAAACTGACCTAGGTAAACAGGCTTTGCAAACGCAATGAACAATCCGTGCTCGGCCCTCCAGCGGTCGCGCCAAAACCTCCAGAGTAAAAGCTCGGATGGTCGTTTGTGGACCTCTACCCTCCTCGGCTCTGTCGCGCCTTGGCCTGTGCCTTCTCCGATGCCCTTGTCGCTGAAGGCCAAGGGCATGTCTCGCCACATTTGGTAATGCAAGTATCGTTTTTTATATTCACGCGGCCCTTCGGGCCAGAGGACCAGTAGTCATGGCCGTCCTCTGTCAACGTGGATCTGGTGGCCGACGCCAGTGCCTCTCTCTCTCTCTCTCTCGCCCTGGCGCCCGTGGCCCGCTGGCCTTTCCAACGGTACAGGCGGAAGAATGAGCCTTCTAGATTAGAAATTTCTCTGGCCTTGAGGGGGTTGGATACATTGCAATACTCCCACGCGGGTCTGCATGTGCACCCCGTCTAATGGCCGCCCACCGTCTGTGGCAATCAATGCTCTAGCCCCCCACCCGCGTAACACCCTGCTCTCTCTCTCTCTCTCTCTCTCTTTCTCTATGCTGCTCCCAAATGATATGGTGGCCGGCGCCTGCGCCCCTCGTCTCGCGCGCTGGCCTCTCAACGGCACTGGCGGAAGAACGAGCCTCCCAGATAAAACGTTCCCCGGGCCGAGTGTACGGCGCAGCTTCCACGCGGGCACGGTGTTGTTAGCTGGACCCACGGGCACGGCGGGGGCCGCATCGAGTTTTTTTCCTGGATCCCGAGCCGGACTGGACTGGATTACGGCGTTGCGCATCGTCCCCTTCTGAAAAAAAAAAGGATTCATGAATATGTTTTGACTATTGCTCGCCACTCTTCGAAAATCCGCCTGCAGCAGGACATGCCCGACCTAAAACTATCCCTTTCCATGGCTCCATATCGGTTCCGGACTGATTCCAAAACGAGATCGTCATCATCTGAAGGGAAATGGCCCCACCGCCGACGCTTCCAAGGCGCGCGGCCGCGCGTCAGCGAGGTTGCGGATATCGGCTTTCGCCTCGTGTAGCCTCGCATCCCATCCGTGCCTCTGCCCTTCGCGTGTCAATTCCAGCAAAGAACTAACCGCAGGCACATGGACCGAAGGCTCCTGCACCAGGGTTCACATGCATCCCCCCCCGCCATTTTCGGCGCCCCCTCTCGCGCGGTTCGTGGCCCCACAGGGGGTTCCCCCTTCCTTCGTCTCACCTGCCTTGCGGTACTCACGCTTGCCTGTTTGCCTATCTTGCATGTGGCTGGATTTTTCGCCAGGATCGAATGTGATTACAGCGCGAGGTGCTCGGTAGATAGCGAGCCCACAGACGCGGATGCAGCTCCTGGGAAGACAATTATCTTTTTGCTCTGGTCCAGAATCTGGCTCGATCCGCTTGAATCCCGTTGAATCCTGTTTAGTCCCGTTCAATCCGGCCCGATCTTTTTGAGTCCACTGCGTGCTTAATCCGGCGTAACAACCCCCCAACGGGGCTCAATCCTCTTTCTAATCCGTCCGACGAAGACCTCTCATTAGCTACAGTCCCCCGCCGAAGTTTTTTGGGGGGGGCGATCGCGGCCTCGCGCGCGGCGGCAAGGCGGAACAAAAGTCGAGCAAGCAGCGCGGAATTAGCTCGCGCGCGGCTGAGCCTTCAGGATCCCGGCGGATCGACGGAGTCCCCTCGCCGAGGGTTTTGCGTCGCCCCATGGCGATCGTTTTCTCATTTGTTGTTTTGCCGATCGGCGCGGGCCCTCGTCTCCCCCCCCTCCCCCCCATGGAGCAGATTTTGGCTGTGTTGGGCGCCCGTTTCAGGCAGGTGGACGGCACCCCAATGAGATTCCCCACTGGAACACCCATCCAAACAGTCCCGCTTAGCAGAGGGCCGCAGCCCGACCCCGCCCCACCCCCCCTTCCCGCCCAATCTCGAAACGCCGACTGCGACAACGCTCACACGGTGCTGATACCAGGGGGGAGGCTTGTGTCAAGACGCACCGTGCTTGCCTCCGGGGTGCCCTAGGCTTCGAGGGTTTTGCAAGGGACAGCGTGGCGTCCCCACGCCAGCAGTGGACGGACGTCCTGGGGTCTCCGGGTTGGGTTTCTCATGGAAGGTCTTTTTGTGGTCGAGCCCTCTGCTGCAGTGTGTGCGCGCCGCCCCCGAACGGGCGACGCGCGCGCCGAGACATCTCATGAGCGCCGTGGCGTGCCCTTTCGGGCCACGCCGCTCGGGAAACGAGAAGCGCTGCACCGTGGCCGTGCTGCACGCTCCGGTCGCGCGCGCGCGCCTCCGGGGAGCACGCGCCGCACCAGGGGTGCTCTCCGTGCGCGCTCCGCGGCCTCCCCCCCGCCCCGCGCGCCCGCAGGAGCTCGCGGACTGCCGCGACAGGGTCGACGCGCTGGAGCAGGGGCAGGTCCGCGCGCGCTCCCGCGCGGCGGGCCCGGGGGAGGGGGCGCGCGCGGGGGCGGGGCGGGCGCGCGGGGGCGGGGGGCCAAGGGGGAAGTCGGAGCCGAGGGAGCGCGAGCGCGCGGATGCCGAAGCGGAGAGCGACCACCGAGCTGGCTCACCCCAGGATCTGTTCCGTCGGAGCTGCTCGGGACTGCGCGGACGTATCGTCGATCTGCGAGCGTTCTGCGCATCGACTCACTGCTCCTTGCAGATTCGAGGAGCAAAGATCAACTTCCCGGTAAATCCATGCTGCAGTCGACCTCCGACTCTCAAGGCGCGTGGATCAGGGCCAGGTCACGCTTTCGAGCAGAATCTGAGCGCTCCGTCGCCGAAGTCAGGCAGCATCGGCCCCGAGTTTTGCGGTTACGTTCCCTGGTCCGTGGATCAAAGAAAAACAGTTGCATGACAACAATTAGTCGGAGCTCCGCGCGGATGTCTTTGCTCGGCGCCAGCCCCCCCGGTGGCACCTCCGGCGCCGCCCCTGTCGCGCACCGTGCGCCAGGGAGGGGGCCTGGGCACGAATCCAAGAGATCCGCACGGACCTCAAAAAGTTTACAGGCGGCCCGGATTAGCAGGTCGACCCTGCCAGATCAAGGGTACCCTCTTGTCCCGTGTCTTGCGGCCCATGCCTCCTGCAGTTCTGTGGCAACGTGGCCCTCGGAAGGGTCTTGTGTCCTCTCGCGTGTCCTGTCCAACGAAGTCCGACTGCATTCGGGGGAGCGTAAGACCCGGGTTTGCCAGGACTCGGGTTCGCCATCGTTTTTTGACGACCGCGCCTCGGATTTTGACGAGGAGGAGTTTCGTGGGCTGTCTGCAGCGGGAGGCCTCGTCAAAATGCAGGCTCGGCCTCGTCATTTTTTTGACGACCTCGTCGGGGATTTCCGAGTCCCTTGTACCCAGGTCTTACGTCCCCCTGATGTATGTGTAGATGGTGTTTTACTTGCTCTAGTCTGAGGAAGGCGAGCTGAGGCAATCGGCGGCGAGCCCCCTGGGGCGGAACAGGGGGCAGCCCTCGCCAGAGGGCGGCGGGGCTTCCGAGGAGCCCCCCGCGCCCTCTCAGAAGCCTGCTGCGTCTTCGGGGCAGGCTCCGAAGACTTGTCGGAAGGCGCGAGGGCCTCTCTGAGAAGCGGCGCCGCCCTCCGAGGAGGTCTGCCCCCTCTCACTTCCCCCTTCGGCTCGCCGTCCAGGCAGCGGCTGATGGGCCTGTTTTCCACCACCACCACCATAAGTTGGAGGGGGAGGAGGAGGAGGAGGAGGGGGAGGAGGAGGAGGAGGAGAGGAGGGAGGAGGAGGAGAGAGGAGAGGAGAGAGGAGGAGGAGGAGGAGGAGGAGGAGGAGGAGGACCCCCTCCCCCTCCAACTTATGGTGGTGGTGGTGGAAAACAGGCCCATCAGCGGCACCTCGGGTTTCAGGGGAGCCTCGGCGCCGTGGCCGGACGCAGCTCGGGAAACGCGGGGAGCACCCATTCCGTGCCGACCTGGTGGCGAGCGTCACCACGGAATGGACGATGGTGATGGATCAGGAGGGAAAGAAACACGCAGACACAATTCATCGTCGAGTCCCAGGAAAATATGGGAAAATCTGGAAATTGTGCGGGAAGACAGAAACCCAGAAAGTATGGGAAAATATGGGGAAGCATTTTATTTGTGTGTATTTATTTGTGTGTCCCAGGGCCCCTTCAATGGAGCTGGCGGCGGCGGGATCGGCGGTGGCCCTGGGGCCGCCGCCGAGAGGGACCAACGCACGCTGGAGCCACCAATATCTGCAGTGAGCAGCCAGACGCACAGGCGCCTCGCAGGAGATTGGCTGACGTCCCGCCCACTGCAGTCGGGGCCCTGAGGAAGGAACCCTTTTCGTTGGGGAGGGGCTCGGTGTTCTTTAGTTGTTTTGCAGTTCGCCTTTGGTTTTGCTTAGGGTTTCTATGGGAAATCGAAGTTTAACTTGTGGGAAAAAGGGGCCTCGTTCCTTATTCAGGGTTCCTTAGGTCAACGCCCCGACTGTACAGTCGGCCCAGACTAGTAGGTCGACCCTGCCAAATCAAGGGTACCCTCGTGTCCTGTGTCTCGCGACCCAGGCTTCTGGCATTCCTGTGGCAACGTGGCCCTCGGACGGGTCTTGTGTCCTCTCGCGTGTCCTGTCCAATCGAGTCCGACTGCAGGTCTTTGCATCGTGATCCGAACAGTCATGGAGTCGTTGGGGCACTACTAGGCTCCTCAAGTGCATGTGGCTTCTGATGCGTGGGGGCTGGTTTTGCGAGCCTCCGCTGTCTCTGCTCGCCGTGCCCCGCGGAAGGTCGATGGTCCTCGGGACGTGTGCTGGCCCTGCGTGTACGTGTGCATGCCGGGATGACTCATGGCGGGCGGCTGCTGCGGAACCCTGAGTGGCCTCTGTTGGCTCTGCCGCTGCTGGGTGCGCGCGCGTTGTTTTTTTCTACGACGTTCTCCGCCCTCTCGCTGCGCGCAGGGCCGCGAAACCAAACAAGTGTGTTGGCGTGATGTGAATGTCTGTGTGTGTGTTGGCGTGTTGGTGTGTTGGGGTGTCTGTGCCGACATCGCTCTGCTCTGCTGGGCTCGGGTTCGGCAATTGTACTGCGGGCGGTCCATCGGGAACACCGGCCGACATCTTCGGAACATCTCCAGCAGGAATGCCAACCTTCCCAAAACTTCAAAACATCTCTAAGCCAACATTTGCGAACATCTCAAACCTAAAAGCAACTTTAACAATCTCTAAGCCAAAGCCTGGGAACATATCAACCCGAATCAAACTTGAAACCGAAACCCCAGAAAAAGAAAACAAAAACTTGGAGCAGAGAGATTGAACAACATATGCTTGATGTTGGGCGGCCAGATTGCTTTTAGAGTTTGAAAGTGTTGGTTTAAAGTTTCCTAGGCGTCTGGGGTTGCATGTACAGTTTGGTTAGGGTTTCCCCTGCGATGTTTTGGAATTCGTCAGGCGTTCAGACATGTGTTTAGAGTTGTTGTAGAAAGTCTTTCAGAGTTGTTATTTTCACAGAGTTTTGTGCATTTGTTTTGAAAGTTTGCAGGTGCTTTAGTTTTGGTTGGGGGCGTGGGGGGCGTTTAGATTTTTGTTATAGTGTCCCAGAGTTGTTCCATAGTTTTGTTTAGGGTGTTTTTAGAGTTCGGGTTCAATCATTTTGTAAGTGGAATTATTCCAGGTGTGGGGTTAGAGATTTTTTAATTTCTTGGGTTTGAGATCTTTGTTGGTGTTGGTTTGAATATTATTGGAAGTTTTTTGTTTCTTTTATATAGGTTTTGGCTTAGAGATAGTTTGACGTCTTGTTTTTAGAGTTTGATATTTTTGCAGGTTTCGGCTTAGAGATGGTTGGAAGTTTTTTTTCAGAATTTGAGATTTTCGCAGGTTTTGGCTTAGAGATTTTTGAGTTTGAGTTTCTTCGCGCGATATGGCGATGGACCGCCTGTAGTCGCTATTGCCGAACCTAATGCTGGGCGCCCGCAGCAGGTGTCGGCCCCTCACTGCGCTACCGGGCTCTGACGGAAGGACTTCGGCGGACAAGCGCACGTTGGTGTTGAGTCGGGCATGTCCTTCTACAGGAGGAATGTTCAAGAACAGTCAGCAAGTAGTCTTTGGGGACGATTATTTCAGCATGTTTCACTCGCCTTGCGCATCTTTTGATTTTGTTTTCTTGTTCGTCCAGGGTCTGCCTGTAGGAGGACGTGCCCGACCTAACGCTGGTGCCAACCCGCGTTCCAAGGAGCATCGAGCAGGATGTGTCTGTCCCGAGGCCTCAGCTGTTCTGGCCCCGGCAGGCGTCGTCTTGATTATGTTGTGTGTTTGTTTTGCTTTGGTCGACCGCAACACCAGAAGTGGAAAACAAACAAAAACGCCCCCAGCGTTCTCAGTCGGGCCTGTCCCTCTACAGTGGGAATACTCGAAAATAGTAAAACAAAAATCGTCGGGGGTCTAAGCGGTCTGTCACCGCACCCTTCCGTGACTCCAAAACTAGAGTTGTAGAAGTCGATTATTGGGGAGGAAGATGTTTCAAGCATGTTTTAGATGTGTACATAATATGGTTGAAACATTTGTAAAACATGTTTTACATATTCAAACGCATGTTTAGGCCCATGGTCGGATTGTTAGAGTGTTCATTGCCATGGCACCCACAAAACCAGAGGGACACGGCCGACTCAGAGGTAGCCTCCCTGGGCCCGCGGCGAGCCTGCAGGGGCCAAGGAGGCACGCCCGGGCGCTGGCCGTCTGGCCTCCGGCGCGGTGGTCCTGCCGGCGTGGCGTCGCTCGGACGTGTGCGTTTTTTTCCTTCGGCGAGGATCATGGAGGAGCATCCTCGATGATTCGGCGAGCAAGCCACGCACGAAACCGAAAACAAAAACACAAGGCATGGACGTCCGAGCGATGGCCAGCGCCAGGGGTCGGCCTGCCCTGTGGTGCGCGTTCGCTCGTGCGGCGTTCTGGCATTGGGCGGAGGGGGAGGGGGAGGTCGGGGCTCAAGAGGACGGGGGTCCATGCAAACGGGGGTCAGCCAGAGCGGCCGATCCTGCAGGATCCTGCAGGGCCAGGGTCGCACTGACCCGGGCTTGGGCGCAGGATCCTGCAGGATCCTACGCATTGGCCTGGGTTTGGGTGCAGGATCTTGCAAGATTCTGCAAGGCCTGACTGACCCGGGTCTGGATTGACCCGGGTCAGAAGATCCCCGGATTTGTTCGAGCCGGGCGTTTCCGCATTTCTCTGGGCCTAGGATCCTCACAGATCGATCAAGTCTAAGTGTTCCGAGCATGAAAGATGCAGAAAGATGTGTCTAAGGCTCCGGGCATGAGTTTCACGATATTGTCATTTTTCAGTCTTGTCGGATCTCTGGGTTGTTCTTGATACAAAGTCGCCTGGGGAGGAGGTTGTCGGAGGCTCTCTTTGTCTCGAGTCGATGGCTCTCAGGACGGGTGCTAGCCGAATGTGCCTTTACTCCGTTCAGCTCGGTCGTCGGCCTCCCGAAGTTGTTTGGGCGTCTTTTTCCTCAGCCCCCCCCCCGAGGTTCTCGGGAGACCCTGGAAGTCCTAGAAGCCCGCCGGAGGTGATCGGGAGGTTCCGGAGATGATCAATCTCAAGCAGTGGCGAAGCGTCTTGGCTTGCCTATAGCCCTGCCGAACAATGTTCTAAGGACCTTTTGTGGTTTACACGAAATGTTCTTAGAACATTTCTGGCGGAGTCTGTCTTGTTCTATCACATCGGGTTTATGTTCTAAGAACATTGTACTTGTTCTTAGAACATGTGTGGGTTCTAAGAACATTTCGCTGTAGGACTATAGGAATGCCAGGACGGTCGGTCCCTGCTCAATGGAAGTCCTAGAAGCCCGCTGGAGATGATCGGGAGGTTCCTGGAGGTGATCAGTCCTCGATCCTCTGGAGGTTCTCGAGGCGGAGGGTTCGACTCGACCCTCAAGCCTGGATCCTCGGGATCCGCGGGGGTTATCGATCGCGGGCTGCGTGGAGGTCTCGATCCTCGATTCTCAGAGCTCCGAGGTCGTGGGGGAAAACAGCTCCCTTAACTGCTGCGCATTACTAACTGCCCCTTCGATGTCCCAGTACATCCTCCTACTTCATACTTCCTCTTCGCCCACCCATCACGTCCTTCCTCCTAGTACTGCTCCTCCTTCGTCCTTCCCCCGCCTCCTCGTCCCCATCCTCTGTCTCCCTCCTCCCCATTCTCCCCCTCCTCGCCCCCGAAGTTTCCCATCCTCCCCCCTCTTCCCTCCTCCCGCGACCCGAATTCTCCAACCTTATGTGGCCAACTTGGGGAACTGTAGAATGTCTTCGAATTGGGTCTTCTTGATGAAGATAGCGGCACTTCGCGGCGCGAACGTTTGCGGCCCCGAGTCTCACTCACGCGCCCGTGGTTTCACGGAGCCTTGATTAACGTGCCTGTGGCCCAGATGAGGCCACACAGCCACTAAGTGCCACTAAATGGTAATTCTCGGAACCACTAACTACACTAACGGCTGCCACCCAGTGCCATTATATGTTTCCGGAACCACTAACGGCCACTAAGTGCCACTAAATGGTAGATCTCGGGCTGTTAAGTGCCGCTGAATGGCATTTTAATTCTCGGAGCCACTCGCGGCCACAAAGTGCCACTAAATGGTAATTCCTGGAGCCACTAGCGGCCACTAAGTGCCACTACATGCTACTTCTCGGAGCCAGTAGCGGCCGCCAGGCGCCACTACATGGTACTGTTCGGGGCCGCCGAAGACCACCCCGGTGCCGCTGAGTGCCACTGAAACGGCCTCTACAGGCCGCTGGTGGCCGCAAAGTGCCACTGAATGGTAGCAGTCCGAAGTTCCACAGAGAGCCCACGTTTTCCCACCCTGTGCCCTCGGGGGCGGGCAGGGCCGTGCGAAGAGGCACCGCAGGGCCCCCCTCGTGGTGCGGCCGCGCCCTGGTCGCGCCGGCCTCCTGCCGAAGCCTCGCCGCCCCTCGCCGCCCCTCCCCTCCCCTCCGCCCCCCTGCCCCTCCTCGCCCTCGCCCCGCCCCGCCTCGCCCCGCCTCGCCTCGCCCCCCCTCCCCTCCGCCCCCCTACCCCTCCGCCCCCCTACCCCTTCTCGCCCTCGCCCCCCTCCGAGCTCCGACGCTCCGGCAGAACCACGGGAGAGCGGCAGGCGGCTGCCCGCGCTGCGGCCTCCCAAGGCCCCCTTCCGGGCCTCGGGGGCGTCCGCGAGCGGCTCGGGTCGACGGGAGCCGGCCTCGGGGAAGCGGTCCTCCGAGGCCCGAGAGCCATGACTTCACTAATTTTGGGCCCCAGGGCCCACTGAGGCCCCAGGGGGCCCAGATTCGTGAAGTGGTGTTTTTCCCCACGTAAGGACCCCAAACTTCATCACTTCACTTAAACTGAACCCAGGACGAAAGGCGGGGGCCGAATTGCTGCTGTGATGCAACATCGGTCTCGTAGGTCCAGACCTTTGGGGACTCACGCATCGAGCATCAAAAAGATTGGAGCGGCCGGATCTCCGGGTCGCCCTCCCTGACGCTCCTCCCCACCCGCCGCAGTCGAGGGGCGACGGTCGGCGGCTGCCCGCCGCCAGGCCCGCGTCGTCCAGATCGCCGAGGACTGCAGCGAGTCGCTGAGGACACCCCCCTCTCCCCTCTCCTCCTCCTCCTCCTCCTCCTCCTCCTCCTCCTCCTCCTCCTCCTCCTCCTCCTCATTCCCTCTCGCGCCCCTCTTCTCCTCCTCCGCTTGCTTAGATGGGGTGGGGGGGGAGATGGTCTCTCCGTCGCTCCTCTTTCTCTTCCCACCTGCTCCTCTTTCTTCTCCTCCTCCTCCTCCTCCTCCTCCTCCTCCTCCTCACGAATTTCCTCCTCCTCCCTCTCCACCCTGCTGCGGTTTTGGCTTCTCCCCCATGGAGGCGGCCCACAACCTCCACAAGAGCTGAGGTGCTCGTAAAATGCTCCACATCCCCTTGAGCCTTCAACCGCGTTCCCCTCCTCCAAATCGACCCTGGTTTCTTTCCAAAAGAGCGTTCTGATTTGGACTTCGAGACGGACCAATTCATGGCGACGATGAACCGTTGGTGTCCCCGCCCCCTCTGAACAGTCGAATGTGCTCCTCCCCCGTCCTTCTATCCTTTCCTTCTCCTACTCACCTCAATAGGTCTTTAATCCTGCCGCCCCCCCTTCCCTTGCAGGGCTCTTGCCTGGCAATGAGCTCTGCGCGTCCCCCAGTTCGCCCTGTCCTTGTTGCTTTCCTCCTCCTCCTCCTCCTCCTCCCCTTCCTCCTCTTCCTTCTCTTCCTCTCCCTCCTCCTCCTGCTCCTCATCCCCCCTTTGTCCGGTTCCTCCGTTCTAGCTCGCTCTGGCTCGTTCCTCCTCATCGTGCTCCTCATTCGATTCGTCATCTTTTTCCCCCTCCTCTTCCCCCCAACCGGGAAGTACTTCTCCACTAGTAATCGCCGTGTTGGATTTGGTTGGGTGGTTGATGATCCAGGCGGGTAACATCCCCTGGGCGACTCTGCACGAGAGAGGAATCCCATGCTTGTTCGTGCAAGCTTTGCAGTAAGTAAAAGTCCGTACCTTTCCCGTCGAGTTGTTTTTCGTCGTGGCCGCCGTCTGGAACATAATCAATTGTCAGGTATTGGGAGGGGGGCCCGGAGAGACCTCGCGGGGTTGCTCCCCCCATCCCTCTCTTCCCTTCGTCCCTGCACCCCGCCACCATCTTGGACTGCCCTCGGGTCATGATGTTCCAAACTACTTTAGATTTGAACGCCATAAAGAATTCCGAGCACCAGAACAGTACCGAAATTGTAATGGTTTCATCGGGCCCTGGGATACACTCGTCCGACTCTTTCGAGACTGTTTCGACACTTGTCTGGGTGCTCGTAATTATTTTTGGGGATGTGGTCCTTAAGTGCGAGAGAGAGAGAGAGAGCAACATACGCTTTTTAGCGTCGTTTTTTTGTTTTTTTCCCGGTGGCCGCCAGAGCGCAGACCGAGCGCTCCCGTCGGCCATGAAGCTCCGCGGTGGGCCGCTGGCTTTGCCTGCTGCAGCCTCCGCTTTGGCTTATGAGGAGGAGGATGAGGGACGAGGAGGAGGAGGAGGAGGAGGAGGGGGAGGGGGAGGAGGAGGGGGAGGTGGAGGGGGAGGGGGAGGATGACAAGCTAGGTGCACTCGCATCACATCTGACGTCTTCCCCTCCCTCCCATCCCTTACCATGACGTAGATATCCTCTTTCGCGCAGTCGGATGTCGTAGCATAGGATTACATGGCATAGCATGGTGTCAAAGATCAACGCGTAGCATGGCATAGCATGGCGTGGCGACGCCCCAAGGGGCGGTGGCTTCTGCGGTCCAAGAAGTCATCGAATCGTCACCGAATGTGTAATCACTTCCTATGGTTTCTTCTGGAGTCTATTGTTTAAGTTTGGGTAGTTGGAAGGACCGAAAACTATGCCAGGGCATGGCGCTCGAAATAATGGCGCCTGCGCTGTAGCTGGAACACGATTCGGAACGAGCGGAAGCGCGGAAACGAGGCCAGCGTTGCAGCTGGAGCACGATTCGGAACGAGTGGTAGCCCGAACATGAGGCCAGCGCCTCAGCGAGAACTGCATTTTGAAGAACAAGCGCGGAAGCACAGAAATGAGGGCGCGTAGCTTGCCATAGCATGGCGTGGCGACGCCACGACGCGGGCGTGCGTGGGCTTCTGCGGCCAAATCAACGAATCGGCACCGAGTATGTAATCACTTCCGATGGTTTCTGCTGGGGTCCATGTTCTACATTTTGGGGCCTATTTGGACGGACCGACAACCATGCCGGGGCATGGCGTTCGAAATAATGACGCCAGCGCTGTAGCGGGAGCACGATTCGGAACGAGCGGAAGCGCTGAAGTGAGGCCAGCGTTGCATCGGGAGCACGATTCGGATCGAGCGGTAGCCCGAAAATGAAGCCAGCGCTTAAGCGTGAGCAGCATTTCAACAAAAAAAACATCGAAAACCCAGATCCCGGAAGTACGGTGTGTAAAAAATCCAGTACGCGGAGGGGCGCCGGACATTCATTGGACGCCACCAGGGGAGAGGAGAGTAGTATTCATATTGTTTAACTTGGGAGGAGGAGGAGGAGGAAGAGGAGGAGGAGCAATGGGGGAGGCTTTCGCTTTACCTGCAAGCCTCGGCCCATGCCGAGCGCCAGTTCCAGTTTCGTAGCAGCTTGGAGCGTGCCCTTACCTCCTTCCCCCCCCGCGCGCGCGGGAGCGGGCGGGAGCGCGGGGGGGGGGGCAGGGCGAGGAGGGAGGCGGGCAGGGGACGGAGGCGGGAGGGAGACCTCTTCTCCTCCCGCCCTGCTCGTTCCTCCTCCTGCTCCTCGGCTTCCTGTTCCTCCGCCGCCTCCTCCTCCTCCTGTTCCTCCTTCCTCTCCAAGGGAGGCCCATGACCTCTAGCAGTCATCCTCATCCCCCCCTCCTCCATAGCATTGGCCTCGCCTCGTCTCTCCTCCCTTTCTTCTTTCCTCCTCCTCCTCCTCCTCCTTCTCCTCCTCCTCCTCCTCCTCCTCCTCCTCCTCCTCCTCCCCTCCTCCTCCTCCTCCTCCTCCTCCTCCTCCTCCTCCTCCTCCTCCTCCTCCTCCTCCTCCCCCCCCGCCCGCGCCGAGGACCCTGCGGGCGGACAAGGAGCGGTACGAGAAGAGGCTCCGGGAGCAGCAGCGAGAGGCCGCCTGCGCTCCGGGCGCGCGCCTGCCGCGCGTCTCCGGCCGGAGGGGGCAGGAGTCGGCGCAGTCTCTCCTCGCTGCTCCTTCCCGGCTCCCTCCTCCTCCTCCTTGGCATCGCTCGGACGTGTGCATTTTTCCTCGGCCAAAAAAAAACAAAAAAACACGCACGACAAATAAACAAAAACACGCACGAAACGAGAAAAAAAAAACCATCCTGGACCATCGAACAAAAAAAACACGCACGAAACCGAAAAGTGCACGGGAAACGGGCGTCCGAGCGACGGGGAGTCCTGCCCCCTCTCCCCCCCGCCGCCTCGTAGGCCTCCCAGAGGTGGTCCGATCAGGTGGGGTCGGAGGACGGCGTCGCATCGCTGATGCTCAGGAGGGGAAAAAACACACAGACACAATTAATCGGCGATTCCCAGAAAATATGGGAAAATATGGGAAGTGGTGGGGAAGACAAAAACCCAGAAAATATGGGAAAATATGGGGAATCCTTTTATTTGTGTGTATTTATTTGTGTGTGCTGGGGCCCCTTCAGATGCATCGTCCCCTGCTCAGCTCCCTGCTCAGCTCCCGCTGATCTCTTCTGTTGCATCCAGCTGCCTGCGGTCAGTCCGCCACCGTGCCAGCGCAGCAGTCTGGGCCCCAACGATTCGAGAAGGCAAGGGGGCCTGCCGGGGGCCTCTTGCAGCAGCATGCCCGGCTGCTTGTTTCGTGCTCGGATTCTTGTGTTCTTCCTGGGGCCTTCTTAGGGCCCTCTCGGGCAGTCTTGGGCGCCTCGTGGGCCGTGTTGGAGCCCTCTTTGGCCGTCTTGGAGCTCTCGTAGTGCCTCTGCAGCCGTCTCGGGGGAGTCTTCAGGGCTTATTGGGCTGTCTTAGAGTGTCGGAAGCTCGAAAAGGCGAGAACCCAGACAACATTGGACAAAGTTCTGGAAACTGAATGGTTTTGCCTCTCGCGGCCCTCTTCGGGGCCTCTTTTGGCTTTCTTTGGGGCTCCTGGGCCCTTTCGGGGCGGAAGGTTCGAATTGGACATTCTTGGGCCGTGATGGGACTGTCTTGGACATTATTGGGCGCCTCTTCGGCCGTCTTGGAGCCTTCTTGGAGCCCTCTTGGGGCCCTCTTGGGGCCCCTTTGGGGCCGTCTGCAGGCAGTCCTGGAGGCCTCATGCTTGGTCGACTTTGGATGTATGAAGCTCCAAAAGGTGAGAAACATAAACACATTGTAATACCTCGTAATGATACATGATTGTTGTCTCTCGAGGCCCACTAGAGAAGGTTCGTGGGGCTCTCTTGGGACGCCTTCAAGGCCCCGTGGGCCGTCTTCAAGCTATCTTGAGCCGCCTTGAGGCCAAAGTGGCCCGTCTTGGAGCGACAGTGGCCCGTCTTGGAGGCATCTGGGCCTCGGGAGCGCGAATCGGTCGTCTTGTGAAGGCCTTACGGCCGGTGAGGCCGACCCAGAAGGACGACGACGACGACCACGACGACGACCACGACGACAAACTGATGGCCCTTCCACAAGCTCGGAAGATGGGACGGGCGTCGGAGAGAGGAGGGGGAGAGGGGGAGAGGGGGAGAGGGGGGGGGGGAGGGGGAGGGGCAGAAGGAGGAGGATGAGGAGGATGGGTAGGAGGAGGACCAGTGTAAACGCAAGACTCATCAACGGTGTTGGAATACACCCTCCCTCCAAGCTCCCTCTTCATGGGCCCCTACAAGGGTTCACTTCCGTTGAGGGGCTTGCCACGCTGGGGGACAGCAGTGTGAAAATCTTGAGGCGTGCCAAACCACCATTCTCAGAACTTCAGTGCCACGAGTTAGCCTGACAGTTACGTCTTGGCGTTCCTGAATCGTGCCAGAACGCCGTAGCTGGGTCTTCAGCATTCCGAATCAACATAACTGAAGGCCCTGACAATCCTGAATCGGTCCGCACACCAGCAATGCTATACAACGGATGTGCGTGGCGCAAAGGCGAGGGCCACATTGTGAAAAGGAACTGCCCTCACTCCGTGAAGAGCTTGCAATTCTTGAGACGAATGGGCGAAACGCTACGGCGAGCGCCACACTTTTAAAACGACCCGCCCTCAATCTGTGAAGCTCCCACCATGTTCAACAACGAGTAGGCGCCACGTTCAAACTCGAATGTGCGCGGCGAAACGGCGAGAGCCACGCTTTGAAAACAGCCAGCCCTCAATCCTTCAGGCTCCTGCACATGTGTACAACGGATGTGCGCGGCGCGAAGGCGCGAGCCACATTTTGGAAGCGGGCCGACCTCCGTCTGTGAAACTGTCATACATGGTGGGTAAGTCTCCGGCGAAGCGCCCTGCACACCCTTTCGAATGGCCTCGGGGTGGGACAGGGAAGAGTTATCGATCAGGAGGATGGAGGAGGAGGAGGA
>CAUYUJ010018879.1:105000-116336 GCA_963575745.1 Prorocentrum cordatum | reverse complement strand
ATCGGCTCAGGGGGGGATGCATCGACCCGCAAAACACTCCTTCATCGCCGATAGCGGTTCGAGGGCCCACCCTGCTCGTGACCGTGCGGATTGTCGATCTCTCTCGTCGATGTATCGTCGATTTCGGGTCGATGTCCCCATCCTTCTTCTTCTTCTTCTGCTTCTTTTTCTTCTTCTTCTTCTTCTGCTTCTCCTCCTTCTTCTTCTCCTCCTCCTCCTCCTCCTCCTCCTCCTCCTCCTATCCCTCCTCCCCCTCCTCCTCCTCCCCCCGGGCTGGCCCCTCCCCCCCATAGTTGCACCTCAGGGGAGTGGGAGGAGGAGGGGGGAGGAGGACCCAGGCATACTCGCGTCGTGAAGGAGGACCCAGACAGAACGAGTGTTTGTTTTGATGTTTTGTTGTTGTTTTACCGTTTGTGCCCTCAGAGGGGCCCTAGACAGGCCTTGAGGCCGTCTAGGAACGATCCAGGATTCAAAACCGTTCTGGGGGTTGGGACGCCCGGGGACCGCGTATTAGAACAATCAAGGCATCGAATGTCTGCGGAGGGAGGAGGGGGAGTGGGGGGGACAAGCTAAGTGCGTTCGCATCATATCTGACGTCCTACCCCTCCATCCCATCCTTCACCATTGCTTAGATATCCTCTCTATTCGCACAGTCGGATGTCGAGCAGGGCAATGATCGCGAGAGGGTTTGCGATGCTTGGTAGAGCACGGCATGGCATCGCGCAGAAGAGCACGGCAGAGCGTAGCATGCCATAGCATGGCGTGGCATTGCGCAGTGAAGCATGGCATCACAAAACATTGCAACGAAAAGCATGGCATCGCACAGCGGCGCAGAACACAACACTGCACAGCATGTCACGGCATGGCGCTGGGTTTCCTTGGAGGGTAAGTGGATCGTCTTCGACTCCCCGAAACGCCCCACACCAGGCGGGGCTGATGGAGAGCACCCGCTGGCTCTGCTTTCAGCACCGCTTTCTCCAAGCAGAAGCGGGGCACCCGCTTGATACTTCCTGAAAACGACGACGATCCCAAGTGGCGGGGCTTCTACGACCCAGAAAATTAACGAATTGATGCCGAATGTGGAATAACTTCTGATGGTCTCGGTAGGCAATTTTTTTGAATTTTGGGGCCCATTGGAAGGACCGAAAACGCCCGCGCTGCAGCGGGAGCAGGATTTGGAACAACCAGAGGCGCAGAAATGAGGCTAGCGCTTCAGCGGGAGCAACGTTTTGAAAACAAGGCCAAGCGAAAACCAACTTCTGGGAATCCTGTGTGTGTAAAATATAGCGCGCGGCGGGAAACACTAACAGTACGCGGAGGGGGGCCGGACATCGTCCCGACGTCATCAGGGGAGAGAGGAGAGTAGTAATCATATTGTGTAATTGTGGAGGAAGGAGGACAAGAGGAGGAGGGGGAGGAGGCCTTCGAGTGGATGGCCGCCGGTGGCCCCCCAGAGCCTCTCGATGTCGAACGGCCTGCGCTGTCGGACAGCCGCGGCAGTTCCACGACCCCCGCGGCGCTGGAAAAACCGACGCCGACGTCGTCGCGGCGACCAGCCGCGGCACCCGCTCCTTCGGGATCGCGGTCCCCGGCAGCGGCGGCGGCCCCTCTCCAGGGGGCGGCGCGGGGGGCGCGAGGGTGCCCGTGCCTCGACCGGCGCGGAGCGCCGGGCTCGGCGACCTGCGGGCCGCCCGTGCCACGAGTCAGTGCGAGCGCAGCCAGCGGAGAGCGCAGCCAGTCGTCGTCGCGGGCCCGCACCTGGCATCGCTCGGACGTGTGCATTTTTCCTTCGGCGAGGCCCATCGAGGAGCATCCTTGACCACTTGCCGAAAAAGCCACGCACGAAACCAAAAAAAGCACAGGGAATGGACGTCCGAGCGATGGCGAACGCAGGCGAAGAGGCTGGACGCGCTGCACGAGGAGATCTCCAAAGACATCGAGGACACTCTGCGTCGGAGCGTGCTTGGGATGGCCTGCGCACTCCGTGAGTGTGCTGCGGTGGCGCGCTCGCGCTCCTGGCCCGGCCTGGATGTGCCGACCTCTGCGTGGCGCGTTGGGGCGAGGTCTCGCCATGTGGGGCCCATCCATCAGAGCGTGAATTACCTACCCCGCTTTCGCTTTTAGGCAAAACCAAGTCATACCACGCGCCTCCTCGTCAAGCGGCCTGACCAGTACAGGCCGTAGTTTGGCATCGCTTGGTATCTCTTGGAAGCGAGGGTGGTCAAAAGCGAGGTAGGTTTGTGTTCCCCCTAATCCAGGAGTTCGCACGTGCAAGCACCGTGTGCTCGTGTCTCAACGCGCCAGTGCTAAGTGGGCCCTGGAAACGACAGGGCCGCTTTTTGTTACCGGTTCCGTTCTGCCGTTTCTGTTGGCCGGTTCCGACGCCGTTTTTGTTACCGGTTCCGTCGCCGTCGTTTGACCGGTTCCGGCTCTGGTTCCAATCCTGGAGCGTTTTTTGCCGTTTCCGGTCGCCGTTTTTTTGCCGTTTCCATTTTCAAAGGACATTTTTTGGGAAACGGTGAAGAAACGGCCCTACCGTTTCCGGGGCCCACAAAGCGCTAGCGATCTTCGGTCTCCCTTGCCAGCACAGGTTTCCAGCCCAGCGGGCGAGCAGCGATCCCCTCCTGCCCGACGAGCGAGCAGACCGCGTAAACACAAACTGTCGACGGTCCGCACGGACCATGTATCCGCGCTTGGCCCCCGTGGAATGGGTCGAGACCTCTGGGGACCCCGTGTTGAAACAATCACGACATCGGATCTTGGGGTTGTAGCGCGAATCCAAGACACCCGCGCGGACCCTCGAATGATGATGTATTGCAGTTCGTTGTCCCTCACCGGAGAGAGCAAGAATGTGCATCGCACGCTTTTGCCTCCGTCGCACGATCTGCTCCTTCCGAAGTGTTTCGTTCCTCGAGATGTTCATGTTTTTTGCAGTCTACTCTTTCAGGAGAGCCACAAGAGGCGGAAGAAAGACCGCCTGGTGTTGGACGATGCGATCCGGGAAGCCCGGCAGGAGGCGGCTACAGCTCCGTCGGCGCTCAAGAGAGTGGGGCCAGTGCAAGCGGGGGTCAGTCAGAGCGCCGGATTTTGCAGGATCCTGTAGGGCCAGGGTTGCTCCGACCCGGGCTTGCGTGTAGGATCCTGAAGGTTCTTGCAGGATTCGAACGGGAAAAACGCCATCAACATAAATTTTCGGCGCTCCGCGCGGATTTCTTGGATCGGCGCCTGGGCTCCCCTGCGGTGCCTCCGCGCGCCAGCGAGGGGGGTCCAGTGCAGATCCAAGAAGTCCGCGCGGAGCGCCAACATTTCATGTTTATGTTTTTGTTTCTTCTCATCGCCGAGCGCGTTCATAGACTAGCAAAGTGCATACTTACTCGCAAACGTCCTGAAAACCATGCGTCTGCCTTTGTGTAATATATCGTAAATGCCCTGCGGCGGATCCAGGCCCTTTGCGAGTAGTGGAACGCGCTTGTCTATCGCAGGATCCCGCATGATCTTGCAGGGCCCGACTGGCCCGGGTTTGCATCGTCCAGGGTCAGTACGTCTCCGACTCCGACGGCGCAGTGGGCAGGAAGAGGAGGAGGAGGAGGAGGAGGAGGAGGGGATAGAGGGGGAGGAGGATAGGAGGAGGAGGAAGAGGAGGAGGAGGAGGAGAAGGGGCAGGAGGAGGAGGAGGAGATGGAAGAGGAGAGAAGGGGGAGGTGGGAGGAGGAGGAAGGAGGAGATCAACGGAGCCATAGAGAGGGGAGACGGTTGCCCCCTCCCCGCGAAGCCGCGCGCAGCGCTCACAGCGTGCGGGCGCACGGGGGTCCTGCCTCACGGGGGTCCTGACGGGGCAGGACCCCCGACCGTGATGACGAGCACGACCATGCCGACGAGCACCACGATGTCCGCGGGAGGGGGAAGGGGCGAGGGCCCTGCGCGCGTAGCGGCGAGGCCCCTACCGCCCCCCCCCGCTGCTCCTCCCGCGGCCGGCCGCCCCGGGCCCCGGACCACCGCCGCGTGGACCATCACGCGGAAGGAGGCCCCCAGCAGCCAGGGCCGCGGCGTCGGCGGGGGACACGCCCGCGGCGAAGGCCTCCTCGAGGAACGCCTTTATGCCCGCCGCGCCGCCGCAGCCCGCCGCCGCAGCGGCCACGGCGGCGGCAGGAGGACGCGGGTCCTCCGCCGCCACCGTGTCGGTGCGCCGCAGCTGCCTCCGCGCACGGCGCGGCGGCAGCTCGTCAGCCCACTCATCGTCGACGACGTCGACGACCATGGGGAGCTGCACGAGCTCGAGGCCAGCAGCGGCGGCGGCACCGTCAGCAGCGCCTCCACGCCCAGCGTCGGCCGCGTTGGCCGCCCCGCCGCGCTCCGCCGCCCGCCGCGCCGCAAGGCGCTGGCGGCGGCGTCGGCGGCGCTCGACCTTCGCGGCGGAGCTGCGCGGGGGCGCATCCGCATCCTCGGCGCGCGCAGCACCAGCGGCGGGCGGCGGCGCGGGTGGCGCGGTCCGCGCACGGAGCGCGACCGCCGCCACAGCGCCAGCCACCGCCGCCACAGTGCGGCGCGGCGCCTTCGCCTCCACAGCGGCGCGGACGGCGGCCGCCAGCAGGGCGACGCCGTCCACCGCAGCCGAGGGGGCCCCTCTAGGCCGAGCCATCGCGCGGGGCGGACGGCGGCGGCCAATGCGATCGCTTGAGCCAAAATGGGAGGAGGAGGAGGAGGAGGAGGAGGAGGAGGAGGAGGAGGGGGAGGAGGATGGGGGTAGGGATGGCAAGTGGCAGTGCATAAGCATGTTGGAGTGCCTGTCTGTGGTGTGCCTTGCGTAGCTCGAAGAAGAACAAGCGGCATTTGCGCTAGCCCCCCTCCCCCCGCTGCCTGTGGCGCGCGGCGCGGATTTCTTGGATCCGCGCTGGGCCCCCCTGGGAGGAGGAGGAAGAGGAGGAGGAGGAGGAGGAGAAGCATGAGGAGGACGGGGTGGAGAACGAGCATGGGGAGCAGGAGGGGCGGTGAGGAAGCAGGAGCAGGCGGAGGAGCAGGTTCAGGTGGAGGAGGAGGTTCAGGTGGAGAAGGATGAGGAGGAGGAGGTGGAGGAGGAGAAGGAGGATGACGAGGCCGGGCCAGGGGAGGACATCGGAGTAGACGACGTTGACCATGCGGTGGATGAGGGTGTAGGAGGATGTGGACGAGGATGTGGAGCGGGCGCAATAGCAGGGCACGATAGGGTAGGAGCAGCACGAGGTGGTGAGAAGGGCGAGGGACAGGACGAACGGATAGGAGGACGATGAGGTTCAGGACGAGGAGCACAAGGCCGAGGTGGTGGACAATACTGGGTAGTTGGAGGAAGACGAGACGCAAGTGCAGGACGATGCTGTGAAGCGGCTGTTGGGCGTCAATGAGAGGACCGAAGACGAAGGACATTCACAGCGATACATGTGTATACAGGGGTGTGTACATATAAAGAGAGAAATAGAGAACGAGAGAGAGAGAGAGGGAGAGAGAGAGAGAGAGAACAAAGAGAGAGAGAGAGAGATAGAGAGAGGGAGAGAGAGAGAGAGATAGAGGGGGAGAGAGAGAGAGAGAGAGAGAACACGAGAGAGAGAGAGGAGAAATTGAGAGTGAGAGAGAAACAGCGATACAGAGATAGAGAGAGCAAGAGAGAGAGAGAGAGAGAGACAAGGTGGGGCCTCCTCCACACTCGTTGCCGTATCCCCTCCATCATCCATCCCCCCTCCCCCTGTATCCCTCCCCTCCTCCCCTCGATCACTGCACCACTCCCATCCCCTCTTCCGCCCCGCCTTCTCATACCTTCTCAGATGCTGCCTTCCTTCTCGACCTCCCTCTTGGTTCTGCACCTCAACCATCGCGACCTCTGGGATCACTCGCACCGTGCGCTTTCGCGTCGGGAAAGCTTGGGCGCTCTGGTGCCGGGCTTGAGGTTGGACATCCCTATCGAATTTGCTTCCAGTAGTGCCGATCTGTCAGACCTCTGCAGAGCTGCTGCTCCATCATCGACCTCCTTTTGCACTGCGCTTTCATCTCACCTTATCCTTCACCCATGTCTACACACATATATATATGTATGTATATATACATACAAATGTGTACATATATGATTGCGAACCTTATGCTGATAGATCTCGCAGGTGGAGGCCGGGAAGATCGACTCCTTCAGGGCCATGGAAGGCTTGCAGCACGTGAACAGGACGGGAGGAGGAGGAGAAGGCGGAGGAGGAGGAGGAGGCGGAGGAGGAGGACGAGGAGGAGGAAGAGGGGGAGGAGGAGGAGGAATAGGAGGAATAGGAGGAATAGGAGGGGATTGGGAGGAGGAGGAGGAGGAGGAGGAGGAGGAGGAGGAGGAGGAACAGGAGTCTTCCCGACCGCTCGGTGGGCTCAGACCCCGTCTCAGTGCAGCCGCTCCGATGCGGCCCCGGCTCCGCTCGGAGGGCATGCTGGAGGCCATCATGGCCAGCGGGGCGGGGGGGAAGCGAGCAGTGGCGAAGCGTCCTGGCTCGCCTATAGCCCTACCAAACAATGTTCTAAGAACCTTGTGTGGTTTCCACGAAATGTTCTCAGAGCATTTCTGGCGGAGGCTGTCTTGTTTTATCACATCGGGCTTATGCTATAAGAGCATTGCTTTTGTTATAAGAACATGCTTGGGTTCAAAGAAAATTTCGTGGTAGGACTGTGGGAATGCCGGGACGGTCGGTCCCTGCTCAAAGGAAGCGAGAAGGAGATGGCCTTCCCCTGGAGGCGGCGGGGCTTCTCGGAAGCCCACGTGCCTTCTGAGAGGTTCTCCCTGTCTTCGGGGAGGGCTCAGAAGGCTTCTCGGAGGGCCGGGGGACCTCCGAGCCTTCTGAGGAGGCCCGCCCTTCCTCACTTCCCCCCGGGTTCGCCGCCCGACATGATAGTTTTCGAGGCCAGCTTGGGCTACAGTCGAGGCTGACTAGTAGGTCGACCCTGCCAGATCGAGCGCACCCCTTGTGTCCTGTGTGTTCGCGACCCGTGCCTTCCTGCATTCCTGTGGCAGAGTGGCCCTCGGAAGGGTCCTGTGTCCTCTCAGGTCGGGTGTCCTCGCCATTTAGCCCCGACTGCATCTGGAGCCCTTGGAGCCATCTCGGGTCCAGAGGGGACGACCGCAGGACGCCTCGCGACACCCACCCGTCCAGACCCAGGGGGGAGGGGGGATGGGAGCCCCTCCCCCAAGGGTTGGGATGCTCCAATTTCCTTGTAGCCTTGATCGCCCGACAGAATGTTCGAGCACCCCAGCAGGCATCCCAACTGGGCGGTTTTCACGTGTCGGGCCATGGGAGGCGATGTTCGATGGGCATTTCGCCGGCGTGTCGGGCAGACACTGCTTCGATTCTTTTCGGGCTGCTCTGACTGAATTCTGGGATGCAGTCCTGAAGCACGATGGGAACAACATAACCCAATGGGGGAGAAGGGGGTTGGAAGAGGAAGCGCTGCAGACCGACTCCGCCCAGAGGGCTGGTGGGATTTCGCTCCGTCGTCGTCGATCGCGGTTTTCGGCGTTTCTGATGATTCCGTGGCGTTTCTGTTGTCCCCCCCCGCCAGTGGGCTCTTGGGAGGTTGTGGGGGCACAGGAATTACACTTCCTCTGCAGGGGCGGCGGATGAGGTGAGTTCGGGAGTTCGCAGAGGGGGTTTCGCCCAGGATGGGGTCAGGGAGCGAATCCAGCTTGAAGCTGGTGACCCCCTCTTCCAGGGGCCGCCCAACGTGATTTTCTCCCCCGAGGAGGGGGGTGACAACAGCGCTCCCCGGCCCTCTCCTGCGAGGCGCTGGCCGTCTTGAGACGCAGCGGGCGTCGGAGAGACACCCCCGTTGTCTGACGCGCCCCTGCGTCGAGGGACGTCGCCCCCCCCCCCCAGGGGGCATCCCCGAGCTGGGCCCCAAAGAGTGCCGTCCAGCCACTGCCCCTCGGGGGCAGCGATACACCTTAGGCGATGCTTAAGAAAACCCAAGTTTTCGGCCAGAGTCTCGATTATTCTTAATGTTTCAATGTAAATCCTAAGATTTGAATAGACATTCTGGGTTTTTATTCAAGTTCTGAGACTATGAATTTCTTAACCCATGATTTCTTAAGCATTTCGCAGGGTGTAGGGGGGATGGGCACAGGGGGGATGCGTCCCCGATCGCCCACGGATCGCCGATGGGGGCCCGACAGCCCCGACCTGCACAGGAGGGCGCGGACGCACTCTCGGGGGCCAATCGCCGATGTATCGCCGAGTCCAGGTCGAGGCCCCCCCCCCCTGTGCCAGTCCCCCCCCCCCCTGTCGTTGCCCCTCACTCCTGGGGACCCCGTCTTGAAACAAGCACGATGTCGGAGCTCCGGGTTTTGGCGCGAGTCCAAGACACCCGCGCGGACCGTCGAAAGTTTAGGTGCTGCAGGTTGTTGTCCCTCCCCTGTCGTTGCCGTGGCATCGCTGGGGCGTGTGCTTTGCTTTTCTCGGCGAGGGCCATCGAGGAGCATCCTGGGCCATCGAGCAAACAGCCACGCACGAAACCGAACAATGCACGGGGGATGGACGGCCGAGCGATGGCAAGTTGCCCCTCGACCCCCCCCGCGCGTCGTCGGGAAGGCGCGGGTCCCCCGCGCCCCCACCTCCCCCACGACAGAGGGCCGGCCTCTCGGCGCTGCCGCCGTCTTCCGCCCTCGCCCGCCCAGGCCTGCCAGGGGGGAGGGGGGAACGAGGCACACAGGCACGAGTGATCGTCGACTCCCAGGAAAAAAAGCGTAGGGGAAAAGATGGGAAGTGGGGGGGAAGACGAAGAGCCAGAAAATATGGGAGAATATGTGGGGAATCCTGTTATTTGTGTCTATCTATTTGTGTGTCCCAGGGCCCCTTTACCCCTTACTATAGGGGGAGGGGGGAGGGGCAAAAAAACGCCCCCGAAGGGGCGGCACGAGCTCGCCCCGCCGTCGTCGATCGAGCGTTCTGGTGATTCGAGCGTGTTTTGTGGGCACCCCCGTCGGCGCTTGCCCATCCGAAACGCTCACGGGTTTTTGCAGTCGATCGCAAACACGGATCGAGGGGGCGTGGATTAGCGGCGGGTCCCGGTCCCGTGGGGACTCGCGGATCTCCGCCGCCGAGCGAGACAGCACCAGCCGCATTTTGGGGAGGGCACCTCCCCCGATCCACGGATTCGGCGACCGCGCGCCAAATCCATGGATTGCTTGATGTGCCTGTTTTCCACCACCACCGCCATAAATTGGAGGGAGGAAGGAGGAGGACGAGGAGGAGGAGGAGGAGGACGAAGAGGAGGAGGAGGAGGAGGTGGTGGAGGAGGAGGAGAAGGAGGAGGACCCCCTCTCCCTCCAACTTCCTGGTGGTGGTGGTGGAAAACATGTCCATCATCGCTAATCCATGTTTGCGCGCCCCCGATTTTTTGTGGGTCGCGGGATCCCTCCCCGGCCCTTCTGCGTCAGAGGGCCCGGTTCGGCGCGGGCCCGGCCCCGCGGCCCTCCCCCGGGCGAAAGGATCCTGGGCCTGTCGCTGCAGAGCGGAATCGTGACCTCCGCGCTGCTCGTCCAGGTCAGCGCGCGCGCCGCCCCGCTGCGGCAACCTCTCCGATCGACGACGGCGACGACGACGGCGACGCCGACGGCGACGGCGACGGCGACGGCAACGGCGGCGACGACGACGACGACGACGACCTTCATGGCCACGACGACGACGACGAGGAGGACCAGGAGGACTAGGACGAGGACGACGAGGAGGACGAGGAGGACGAGGCGGACGAGGACGAGGGCGGACTCGTCGCTGGCGGCGGCGGCGTCGCCGTCCTGCGCTTCGTGCTCCGCCTCGCTCCCAGTCCCCGCCATCCGCGTCCCCGTCCTGCGCCTCCGCGGCCCCGTCGCGTGCGCGTCCCGCGGCAGCGCTGCTGGCATCGCCGCCGTGCCAGCGCGGCAGCGCAGCGTGAGCTTAGTGGGCCCTGGAAACGACAGGGCCGCTTTTTTACCGTTTCGTTTTGCCGTTTTCTTGCCGGTTCCGCCGTTTTTTTACCGGTTCCGTCGCCGTTGTTTGACCGGTTCCGGCTCCGGTTCCAATCCTGGAGCCGTTTTTTTGCCGTTTCCGGTCGCCGTTTTTTTCCCGTGTCCATTTTCTATGGACATTTTTTGGAAACGGTGAAAAACACGGCCTTGCCGTTTCTGGGCCCCACAAAGAGCGTGAGGGAGGCTGCGTCAAAGCTGTCAAAGACGCCTTGGCGGACGGCACCCGGGGGGGCAATGTACCCAAGGCCTCCCACATGGGGGTCCGAGTAGCTTCAGTCGGGCACGTCCCTCTACAGGAGGGGTGGTCGAGAATAGTGAAGGAATAGTACTGGGAGGAAGCTTCGATTATTTTAGGTTTCTGTTTGATTTTTTCAATTTTGTTTTCCGTCCAACATCCGCCTGTTAGGAGGACATGCCCGACCTAAGAGTAGATGGGGTCGGATGATGCGCCGCATCGCCGACCGTCTCCGCGCCGACGGCGCCAGTGCATCGCTGGCGTCGCGGGTGCATCGCCGCATCGCATATGCATCGGTCTTGCATCGATCGGCGATGCGGATCGACTCTCCGACCTCATCTGCTCCGACCCCATGTGTGAGGCCTCTACAGACGTGGGGGATCGAGGACCGAGAGAATGTGGCCCTGAAGGGCCTTCACGGCCCTTGCACTGCACGAAAAAAGTGCACGGTCCTCACCCCCGCGTTTCTTGCTTCCCCCGCACCCCCGTTAGCAGCACCCGAGGACCGTTGCAACTCAACGCGCGGTCTCCGTTCGCGCGGGCCTCCAGCCCGACCATCATCACCTCGGCTCCCGAGGGGCTCTCGAGGGGCCCTCCTGGATCAGTCGATCGGGGGCGTGGATCAGCGACGGGTCCCGTTCTCACGGGGACTCGCGGGTCTCCGCCGCCGAGCGAGACGGCACCAGCCGCATTTTGGGGAGGGCACCTCCCCCGATCCACGGATTCGGCGACCGCGCGCCGAGTCCATGGATCGCTAACCCATGTCTGCGCGCCCCCGACGGGAGGGCCTCTGTCTTTGGTGCCTCGGGCGACGCCTCGGCTGACAAGCCCAGCGCGCGAGGCGCCCACCTCGAGGCGCCCAGGGGCGGCACCGGCCGAAACCTCGGCTGACCCATCCAATCCCTTACGTAATCCAAGTGAGAACTTTGTGATCGTTTTTTATTCGTTGTTTTGCCGATCGGCGCGGGCCCCCGCCCCCCCCCCCCTCCCCCCCCATGGAGTGGATCTTGGCTGTTCTTTGGCGCCTGTTTCAAGCGGGTGGAGTCCCTCCCCCAGAGGCAGCGCTCTTGCAAACAGTCGCACTGAGCAGAGCTCTGGAGCCAGACC